>BQNB010103560.1:0-24010 GCA_026074375.1 Tanacetum coccineum | reverse complement strand
CACTAACGGTATTCATGGATCTGATATATCGGGTGTGTAAACCGTATTTAGATAAGTTTGATTATATTCATAGTTGACATCCTAATATACTTTAGAGACAAAGAAGAGCATGAGGAACATTTGAAGCTAATTCTAGAATTGCTTAAATAAGAGGAATTGTACGCCAAATTCTTAAAGTGTGAATTTTGGATCTCGAAAGTGCAATTTCTCGGTCACGTTATTGATATCCAAGGAATTCATGTTGATCCTGCCTAGATAGAATCCATCAAGTATTGGGAAACACCTAAGACTCCGACAGAAATACGCTAATTTCTAGGTCTTGCCGGGTATTACCAAAGATTCAATAAAGGTTTCTCAAAGATCGCTAAGCCTTTAACCAAACTAACTCAGAAAAATGTAAAGTTTGAATGGGAAGGAAAAGAAGAGTCAGCATTTCAACTATTAAAGCAAAAGCTTTGTAGGGTGCACCAATTCTAGCGTTACCATAAGGAACTGAAAGTTTTGTGGTCTATTGTGATGCTTCGCATAAAGGATTAGGAGATGTGTTAATGCAAAAGAAGAAGGTTATAGCTTATGCCTCTCGACAACTGAAAGTTCATGAGAAGAACTACACCACTCGCGATTTATAACTGGGAGCAGTAGTGTTCGCTCTTAAGATTTTGAGGCACTACTTATATGGCTCGAGGTGTATTGTGTTTACTGATCACAAGAGTCTTCAGCACATACTTGACCAGAAGGAGCTAAACATGAGACAGTGTCAATAGATCTAGCTACTCAGTAATTATGACTCTGAGATTCGTTATCACCCTGGAAAGACGAACGTTGTAGCAGATGCTTTGAGCCAGAAGGAATGGTTGAAGCCACTAAGAGTTCGAGCCTTAGTCATGACTATTCACTCAAATCTTCTATCCCAGATTTTGAATGCACAAGTTGAAGCAATTAAGGATGAAAATCTTCGTGGTATGGACAAGGAGTTTAAGACTCATCCAGATGGAACTCGCTGTTTCATAAACATGAGTTGGTTACCACACTTTTATGGATTAAGAGATTTGATCATGCATGAGTCACATAAATCAAAATATTTCATCCATCCTAGATCGGATAAGATGTATCATGATCTTAAGAAGCTATATTTGTGGCCTAACATGAAGGAAAATATTGCCACTTATGTTTGCAAGTGTTTAACATGCGCGAAGGTGAAAACCGAGTATCAGAAGCCATTTGGTTTACTAGTATAGCAAGAGATACCTCAATGGAAATTAGGAGAAAAATAAAAATGGACTTTATTATGAAGTTGCCCAAGACATCAAGCGGTTACGATACCATTTAGGTGATCGTTGATCGTCTCACTAAGTCCGCACATTTCCTATCAATTAAGGAGATTGATAAGATGGAGAAGCTGACAAGATTATACATAAAGGAAATAGTCTCAAGGCACGGAGTGCCAATATCGATTATTTCAGACCGTGATGGCCGATTACATCAAGGTTTTGGCAGTCACTCCAGGAAGCTTTGGGAACTAGTCTGGATATAAGTACTGCCTACCATCCACAGACGGATGGGCAAAGTGAAAGGATGATTCAAACGTTGGAAGACATGTTATGCAATTGCGTAATTGATTTCGGAAATGGTTAGGATAATCATTTACCATTAGTTGAATTCTCCTACAACAATAGTTACCACACCAACATTAAGGATGCACCACTTGAGGCACTGTACGGAAGAAAGTATCGATCACCTGTCTGCTCGACTAAGGTTGGAGAGAGCCAACTCACTAGTCCAGAGATCATACACAAAACCACTAAGAAGATCATACAAATTCGAAGCAGAATGCAAGCTGCTAGTGACCGATAGAAAAGATACGCCGATAAGAGACGTAACCCCTAGAATTTTAGGTTGGTGACAAGGTCATGCTAGAGGTTTCACAATGGAAAGGTGTTATTCGTTTTGGAAAACGAGAGAAGTTAAACCCAAGGTACATTGGACCTTTTAAGATCATAACTAAGGTTTGACCTGTAGCTTACAGACTTGAACTCCCGCAAGAGTTAAGCAGTGTGCACAACACGTTTCATATTTCTAATCTTAAGAAGTGCTTGTCAGATGAATCGCTTGTCATTCCTTTGGATGAGATCTAGGTGGGTGATAAAGTGCATTTTATTGAGGAACCAATGGAAATAATGGACCGGGAAATCAAACAACTGAAGAGAAGTCATATACCGATCATCAAGGTTCGATGGAATTCTAGGAGAGATCCTAAATTCACATGGGAACATGAAAACCAATTTCGCGACACCTCATCTTTTCTCATAAACACAAACTGAATTTCAAGACGAAATTCTTTTAACGAGGGAAGACTGTGACAATTGACAATTTTCTAGGTTAATATTTAACCATAAACTAGAAATATTTTACTTTGAACGTATATGTACTTGATTTAACTTAAAACCAGGAAGTGATCCCATAAATTGTGAAAAACATCTTTGAACGCATAATAACTCTAGACTCATGATATGTATATCATTATACTCTCGGATATATTTCATAAGTCATGTGCATTTCATTTCTTTATTTTTACGTAAACTATATAAACTTGCATGGTTTTACATGCATGCATACATAAACATACCTTTTATATACATACACTTACACAAGTTCAAATTTTTAAATGTATTCCCCCCATGGTCATCATATTTTAATATCCTAACTTTCCATTTACTTGATTTAAACCTTATACATATGTAAACATGTGACATTGGCATCCTAAGAATTGCTTTTCCTTGCCTCCCTTGAGCTCCTGTACACGGCATACATAACCCCAAGATACTTCAAGTCCTATTTTTTGGTTAAAATGCTACTATGCAACACAAAATGAGATTTGAACTTAGCCTAAACTTGTGCTATATAAACCTTGCTACCTACCATCTCTTTTTTATTACTTAAACACACAAAAATCTCTTCTCTTTCTCTCTATAATCCCATGGCAGCAAGAGGGCTCAAAGTAAGGGGTTTAAAGTTTGGTTTATATTTTGGTTAAGCATTCTTACTAAGGGTTAACAAGAGCTTGGGTAAATTAAGGTTTTCAAAGGATTTCAGGTTGATTTAGTGCATATTTCTTGATCATATCTTCTCCATAACTTTGTAAGCATATATATATATATATATATATATATATATATATATATATATAATATAAACCATACTTATCATCCATGCATCCATATTTATCACCAATACTTGTTTGTGCGTAAAAATATCATTTTAAAACATAAAATGACAAAGTTACTGCAATTGTGTCTTTGTACTCGTTTTTATCACTTAAAATGAATTTGTTGTTAAATCTCTTGTTACTACACTGATATATGATGTCCTAAGTTTATCATGTTCAAAGATTACAACCCATGGTAGTGTTCTTGTTTTTTTACTTTGTAAAACAAAACAAAAAGATGAAAGTAAAACCTTGCTGAGTGCTCATCTTTAGGCCTAGTTTTGAGTACTTTAGACTTATTTTCATGGTCAGTGACAGTTGAGAAAAATTTAGCCAACATAGCAGCTTAAACATAACAAGTTGAATCACTAAAAACAGACAAATAACAAAGCAGTTAAGGCCATTTGAAAATGAGAAAAAGTCATCTGGAACTTATATTTTTGACAGCTTTAGGTGTCGAAAATGGCCAGGCCGAGCTACTTTGGGGCTAGTTTTAGGCACTTTAGGGTCTGAATCAGTAGAAATCATAGTTGAACTATTTGTAGTACTCATAGAGTACTAACCACAGAACATAGCTTTGTGCCAAAAGGATAAGTAACAACTGAGTTACAACCTTCCAAAGTTGAGTAAAAACTACTTTATAAAAAGTTTGGATATTTTAGAAAAACTTTTATGTAAATCATTTTTAACTTGTAAAACTTAGACACAAATATGTAAAGGTGATACAAAGTTTATAAAAGTGCATATGCATTGTTTTACTTCATTTTCATAAACCTAAAGCGTCGCGTTATATAATTATGTCGCGGTTAGGACTTTGCACTCTCGTTTGTACTTGTGATTTTCCTGATTGTACCACTACACTTAAGGTGAGTTTCATAGCCCCACTTTTATATGATTTATACTTGTTTTGCAACACTTAGGGTGAGATACATTGCTTGCTTTTACATATGGACACAAGTACTCTTAAACTATTACAGATTAGCCTATGTACCCATTATCCTGCTTTATGCCCACTATCATGAATTTTTAATTACTACGTGTAAGCACAAATGTTGTAAATAGATCTATTGGGATTAACATCCCAGTCCGGGTAAGTAGCGCTTACTTGATGAGAAGGTAGTCAAACAGACGTATAAAATTTGGGGAATTACGTGTATTTTGGGATAGATACCCGCCATGCAACAACTTGCATTGATTTGCAAACACTTTAACTCTTGTTAAAGCTTTGGTGTCATGAGCTTAGTGCAATCGTAACTACTTTGATTTATGTGATATTGTATGTGTTACAATGATCATACTCTTGAAATCTTATGGTCCATACTCATACTTATATTTACTTAAACATATGAACCCACCAACATTATTGTTGACGTTTTAAGCATGTATTTCTCATGTCCTTGATTCACATGGCTAGCATCTAGTGTCGCATCTATGAAGTCTTTTCCTGCATAACATGGATCATTTTGATATTTTTCAAACTATTATCATTTTGTACCATAACTTCTTATTGTATGTAGTTGAAAACTTGGGTTGCTTTAAATTTATCATATGATCTACTTGTAAACGATTCATATAAAGGTCGTTCTTTATATCTTGTGATTGTGTGCTATAAACATCATACGCCTCCGGTTACCTTTCAACTATGATATTTTAGGGCGTGACAATTAAAACAACCACCTCTATAAGTTGCTCACACTACACATCAATAGAAAACATTAGGATGCTAGTGCTTGATTCACCAAACACCACAAAACAACTAGGGTTTTGGTGTTCTTGGATTAAAATCGATCGAACTGTGTAGGGGTTTATGTTGATTTGTATTAGCAAGGGAAAGAGGAAAACAATTTTAGGTTTAGGGTTTGCATGTGTGTAACATGTTTTTAAGACCCTAAGGAGCGTTTATATAGCCTCTAAACTTGTTCTCTAAGAAGACTAGAGCACCTCTTTAAGTTCCACAAAAACAATAATTTCCCCCTCCTCCTAAATTATTTCGACCAACCATAAGGTCTAGAACCCTCTTAGGGTCGGTTTTGTTACTTACCAAATAATCTAGTCATTACTTGTGTAGGAACCCAAATTACTATCCCATATCACAACATAAACACTAGATCATGGTAGAAATCTTAAAGAGAGAAATAAGAAGAAAGTAGAGAGAGAGGTGGTGGATGGAAAACACACTTATGCAAAATGAATAAATGGTAACCAAAACCCTTCTCCACATGAGGAGAAGGGTATTTATAGGCCATTCATATGTTGGGACACCTAAGGTTGTCCTTTGGGCCGGGCTTGGCTTGTGTTGGGCTTTTGGCCCGATACATGGATTATCACGCAACAGGGTATAGGCTCCCACGGGCTTTTAGCGCCATGACTATTCAGGATCCGACATGGAATATGGACACAGGTGCATCGTTTCATCTTAATATAAATATAAGTAATTTAAATACTGTTTATAATAAATATTTATATCCATTTGTTTGTATTGGTGATGGTAAAATCCTACCTGTTACCAACACCGGTTATAGCCTCTTACCTACTCTTAATCGTCCTTTATACTTACATAATGTTCTAGTCACCCAATATCATCAAAAATCTTATTTTTTTCGTCAATTACTAGGGATAATAATTATATTGTTGAATTACATGCTTTTTCTTTCTTTGTGAAGGATTTCTTGACCCGTCATATCCTCCTCAGATGTGATAGTTCAAGAGATCTCTACCCTGTCACCCAGCCTTATCATATCCCTCATGCTTTGCTTCCTTCTACGTAGCACCAACACCTCGGGCATCCCGGGGAAGAAGTGTTACGTTCTCTTGTTTCTCGTCGGTTTATTTCTTGTAATAAAGACAAGTCTCCTCATATTTGTCACGCTTGCCAGCTTAGGAAACATGTGAGACTTCCGTTTTCTAGTTTAAATTCCGTTGTCACTCATTTTTTGAGATTATTCATTCTGATATCTGGACTTCTTCTATTATTAGCTCTGGTGGTTTTAAATATTATGTGTTAATTCTTGATCATTATACTCATTATGTGTGGATTTATCCTTTATGTACCAAATCCAAAGTATTTCAAAAATTCTTGCATTTTCGTTCTTATGTAAATAATCAATTCAAATGTGATATTACGGCTTTTCAGTGTGATCATGGTGTTGAGTTTGACAACACCAACCTCCTCTAATTATTTGCTCAACACGACATTCAATTTAGATTTTGTTGCCTCAAAACCTCCCAACAAAATGGTAAGTCGGAACGAATGATATGAACCATTAATAATATCATAAGCACACTTCTTTTCCAAGCTCACCTTCCATTAACATTTTGGGTCGAAGCATTACATATGGATGCATACCTACTAAACCTACTTCCCTTTACCGCCAATCAAAATGAAATACCATGTACCAAATTATTCCACAAACAACCCGACTACTCCCGTTTACGTGTTTTTGGATGTCTTTGTTACCCACACCTTTATCCTCCACACAAACTTACACCTCGCGCCACCCCATGTATTTTTGGGATATCCCGCTTATCATTGTGGGTATCGATGCCTAGACCTTTCCACTAACAAAATTATCCTTTCTCTTCATGTAACCTTTGATGAACTTCAATTTCTATATGCATTGATTTGAATAAAATAGTCTATATAAGAAATATATATATATATATATATATATATATATATATATATATATATATATATATATATATATATATATATATATATATATATTCTAAAATACCAAATAAGTAATAGTATAGAGAGTATCCCGTTTGATATAAAAATTGCTTGAGGACAAACAATATTTTATCTCCCGGATGTCGTATCCCGACGAAGTGTGAAGATTAAAAATCTTGTTTTGGCTCGTGATCGCGTGCTTGAATAATCAATATTTTGGATTTGGATTCTAAATCTAATTACGCAAAGGGGAAAGCATATAAAGGCACGCTAAACTAGAAATTAAAGTAATTCAAATACCTAACGACATTTAAAACAATTAAAAACTAAAATAAACTAACTAATTAACTAAAAATGATAAATTAAAATTCTAAAAACTCAAAAAGCAAATTTCTAAACTAAAATGCTCCAACCTATTTTACAAAACACAAAAATTATTTTTTTAAAATTTTTTTAAACTATTTAAAAACTATTTTATAAACTAAATAATACTAAAAATTTAATTAAAAATACTAAACTTAATCCTAAAAATTTAAGAAAATTCTTAAAAATACTTTATGCTAGAAATGAGGTTTTCAAAGAAAAATTACTCAAAAAACTAAAATGGATAAGCTGCTAAAAATCATATAAGCTGAATAAGCTAAATCTAGTTTGCATATAAGAAATTAATGAAAGAAGGTAATTATGAAAAAGACCCAAGGGCGCGTTGGTTTTGGTGTTGGTGTTGTGAAGGGAAGGTCACAGGTTCGAGTCCTGTGACCTGCCTTTTTGCAAAACATTTTTATTTTTTATTTTCTTTTTGAAAAAGCTATAAAATAAAGATAAATAAGCTACTTTAACAAAGGACTTTTTGACAGAACTTAATAAAAAGCTAGAAAAAGCTAATCAAAATGACATTTTTGCTAGAATAAGACTTAATGGCATTTATCTTAAACTAGGGAACTCAATAAGCTCTAATAAGAACAATAAACTATTATGAAGACTAAAAAGCTAGAAACAGACCTTAAACTAAACCTAATAAGCACTAAGAACAAGGGAATAAGCAAAAATCATAAGCTAAAAAGCAATAAAAGCATTAAGACAGATTGACATAAAAACCACTCTTAAAAGACTTTTGACACATTTTAAGCTAAGATTTTGGAAAATTAAGCACTTGAAATAAGCTGTAAACTAAAAACATATTAAGACCTATACCTAATAAGCACAAAAGACTAAAAATAAGCAACCAAATGAAGCTGAAAATTAATCAAATGCATAAAGCCAGTTTGACACAAAAGGAACTTAAAAGACTTTTTCTACTTTTTAAGCTAAGAATTAAGGACTATTAAGCAATAAGTAGAAGCTAAAAGCTAAAAACAGATTAAGTACTAAACTCAAATGACTCAAATAAGCTGAAATAAGCTAACTAGATAAAGAGATAAGCTGGAAAAAGTATAGTGAAAATGACAGACAATACTACTTGATATTGGACTTTTTGGAATGAAATGACCACTAGAAGCTAAATTTTAATACTTATAAGCTAACTTATCATACTAAAAACTAAAAACAGATGGAAAACAAACCTCAATAAGCTTAACTTAATCAAAATTAAACAAGATTAAACCTAATTGTGACCACAAATGACCTGCATAAACTGAATTTTTCAACAACTCATTAAGCTTGACTGTTTTTAACTAAAGTTTTCAAAAGTTTTTTTTTTCAAAAGACTTAGACTCAAAACAGATGAATATAGATTCAAATGAGACTCATTATGAGTACAATAACCACACCTTAAGCATTCTTTTACAAATTCAGCAAATAAGCAACTTAAAACCACTTTTAAAATGACAAATTTGAGATTTTGATAAAACAGCTAGAAAACTTAACAAAACTTAGTCAAAGCTTATTAAAACTACTATTAAGACTTGATTAGAGCTTATGAAATCAAAATTGAGCACCTAGAACAGATTACACACTATTTAGCCATTTTTAAATACTTAACCCAAACACCCCTTTAAATTTTAGAATTCACTTTTTTAAGCTAAAACAGATCTGAATAAGCCTTGTTTATTGAAAACAGATGATGAACTATCATTACTAAGGACAGATAAGCAAAGATCTTATGGAAACAAGCAATAAGCAATAAGCTAAACCAAAAAGCTTTTATGACTACTAAATAAGCAGTTTTAACTAAAACTAGAATAATGGTAACTCTAATGATTTAAACTAGAAACTTAAGACATAATAAGCTAAAGTAAAGCATATTAAGCATATTTAAACATTAATAAGCATAGAATAAACAAACAAATAAGCTAAATAAGAAAGTAAGCTAAGATCAATAAAAGTGAACTAACCTTGCCCTTTGCTCAAAACAAGGGCTTAAATGCTCTCAAGAGCTTATCTATAAGCTCCAGCTTGTTGAAAATAAGTTGGTAAGACCTATAAGCCCATCCATTTCTGGCTTATCTTCCACAATAGCTTATTATGACTTTTTGAGTGATTTGAGGTAAATGGCTTATTCAGTTAAGCTTTAAACAAGCTTAACTGAATAAAAGCTAGCTTATTAGTAAATGAGAGCTTATGGAGCTTATTAAGTATATTCAAACATTTTGTAAACGAATTTGCATAAGAATAAAATATAAATTTTAAAACATAATTTAAATAAAACTAAAACTTTTATTAATATCAAAAGAGATTACAAGGCTTTTAAAAAGAAATTACATTAATAAAAAGGCAATAAGCTAAAATTACACTAAATAAGCTACAAAAAGCTACACTAAGCTAGATGATTTTTTTCTGTGTGAGTGACAGCTCTATTTATAGCCATGAGAGGAAGGATCCAGAAGGGGGAGGAGCGTCCTTGAGATTCTTGGCCCTTGATCACTAACAAACCTTCAATCCACCGTTAGATCACTTACATGCCTCTTTATCCAATGAGATACTTGGGGATTGCCAGCGTGTCAAGGGTGTGTCAGGCGTGTCAGGCTATACTTCTAGAAGGGAAGAGAGCGTGTGTGTGATTTGTGGAGTTTTACCCTATGTTATTCATGGAGGTGAAAAGGAGGGAAAGAGATATACAGTAATAGTTGACCCGTGTTTATATCAATTTTTACTTAGACTAGGTAAATGGGATTTAGGCTTTTCTTTATCACTTTGGGCCGGGTTGAAGATAAATGGATTTGGACTTATAATTTAATAAAGGGCTTATTAATAAAAGGCTTATATTCTTATCATTAATGGGTTGACCCGGCTCATGAAACGGATACGGGTTGGCCCATTAAAGATAAAATATGCTCTCAGCTTCGTTTTCCCACGCTCTTCCAATCTCATGCTCGGATTTGTCCTTTTTGGCAGCATTTTTGTCTATTTTGATGTATCCGTTACCTGCACAATTCAATTCACAGTACAAACAAATGCAATGTATTTTCTATGTATTTTTGGTCATTTAAGCTCGTTTTAATAAAGAAAAATGATATGTGATTAAACACATATCAAAAATCCCCCATACTAAGCTATTGTTGTGTCCTCACGCAATGTGTAGTAACTTGGATATCATAACACTATGAATGATCTAGGGGTTGGCCAATTTATCTTAGAGAGAGAAAGTGAGTTCTAGTGAGAGAAAATACAGCTTATGTGTGTGTATGATAAAATGAACAACCAACCCCTTCCCATGGCTGGAAAGGGGTATAAATACAATGTTATGGATGCCCCTAACGGGCTATGGAGTAGGCTTACATATGGGTAAAAGACCCGGCCCAATTCCATAAGTATTACGATAACTACCAGACTACGAGCTATGCTATTCTAAACGATACACGGGGTGACCGAGTCTTTTTCATAATCCTAACAATCTCCCCCTAAGGGAGGTCACCCCAGAAGTTACAAATTAAATCCTAACATTCTATGAGTTGATCTTTGACTTTGGCTCGTAGTCAAGATCAGTCATTGTACTGCAAGTAGTGATCTTTGAGCTTTGTTCCTTAGAATTGTGTGATCTTTGAGCTTTCTTTGAGATCATCATCTATAGTAAATCTCTTAATCGTCCTTGTTGTGGAGTATTGCCTTCATGTGATGATGTGACCTTCGGACCGGCATACTCACACCCTTTTGGATCATGATAACAAGCATCAGATTTGCAGAAGCGGTGTTGTAAGTCTTTCAGCTATCATGATGTCTTTAACAAAGTATATGAGGTATGAGCATGAGGTTGTGGATTGACGAATTTCTGGCCAGCAGCTGCAACTATCGGGATTCCTGCAAGTATACGTTAGTGATAAACAAACGAATGTGTCTTTGTTCACTTTCGTTGAATAAGGTTTCAAGAACCATGGTTCCCCGTTAATCAGTATAAATACTGCCTGTGATCAGGTAGACTTCTGAAGAATCTCCTTGATAGGGTTTCGAGCTGCTGCTTAGCATCTTAAATGGAGATCTCAGTAGAAAAGCAGAAATGAGTAAACTCAGTGGAATTAAAACCTACTGATTAATGAGAAAATTGATTTAAAAATCAGTCACGTGTCACTCAGAAAAGAGTTTTTGTGACACATCGAAGGTTTTATAACATAAAATCAAATTTCATCAGAAACACTTTTGTTTTGAAAGAATATACACAGTCAACTGTTGCCGAAATCAGTTGTGTGACATCGAAAGGTTTTTCAAAAACTATCATCAATTCATTTCCTGGAAACATGTTTGATTCCATAGGAATCGAACCATAGTTTCTTCTAGTTATCACAAGCTTGATCCTCAGAGAGGATCTCAATGTCACCTATGATAAGTGTAAAATACACATATCGTTTGTTTCTAAAAAGACCCATTAACCCCAATATAGACCAAAAATGGCAAAAATAGCTTGTATTTGTGTTTTGTGTGTGCAGGAATGGATAAGTCAAAAATATCAAGAAAGAATACAGTCAAAAACGAGCTAGCCCGGACACAGAGAATCAGAGTGGACAAAGCCGAAGCTCAAAATTCCAAAGCCTTAGCCAATCTACAAGGCATTTTGCAATTTCGCAAAGGTATTTATAACTTGAAAGAGAGAAAAGACAGGACAGGACCAACTGTGTTAAAAACCGCTCAAACTACAACGTTTTGGATTGTCGACAAAGGAGGGGGGATACATCTTTACGATATCATTCATCTTCTTCATTTTCTCCCTCTCATGGTTAAAACAAGGGCAAATCAAATTAAAGGGTGGTGTTAGTCAAGGCAAGAGGATGCTTACATCACTATACCAGGGTCATATCAGTCTTTAGCAAAGGTTTCCATAAAGAAGAGCCTCGTCAACAATTAAAGAAGCACAAGTTTATGGGGGTGTTGTGCGTTTTGTTTACTCACTCATATACTTTACACTTTCAGTCTTCAATGGTTTGTCACGGGGCTAATCCTCAGGTGTCCACATCGTCAGTCCAATCGGCGACGATCGAAGCGCAAAGGAGTAAAAGCAAGGAAGGGCAGTGTTGATAGGTGGGTGAGCAAGGCAGAGGGCCGTGTAGCTGCAGGGGACGCGTGTTATAAGTCAGACTTGCGATCTTACACATATGGGTGGGGGGTGTGGTTTGGGGTGGGGGGAGGGTTGGGGTGCGGCTTGGGGGTTGGGGTAGATGGGGGGGGGTTGGGAAGGGGCTTGGGTGGGGTTGCAGGGGGGGGCTTGGTTGCGCGGGGGCCTTGCGCGTTGGGCTTGGCTTTTTGGGGGGGTGGGCTGGGTTTGGGTGGGGGGGAGGCGTGGGGGGGGGGGGAGGGGTGGGGGGGGGAGCGTGGGTGGGGGGTCTCGGCGTGGCGGGGGGGTGGGTGGTTTGGTGTTTTGGCGGGTGATGTGGGTGGGGTGGGGGATTTGGGTGATGGGAGGGTGGAAGGGTGGGGGTCTGATTAGTTGTGTTTGGGGGGTTAGGGGGTTGTAGGTGGGAGGGGTGTGTGGGGGGTGGGTGGGTTTGGGGTTGGGGGGGGTTGGGGGGGGTGTGCGAGGGTGAGGGGGAGGGGGCGGGGGTTGGGGGGTAGTGGGGCGTTGTCTGGGGGTGGGGGGGGTGGGGGGGCGGCGGTCTTTTGTGGGGGGGGTGGCGAGTGGGGGGGGTTGCGGGCGGGGTGCGTGGGAGCATGGGGGTTGGGTGAGGTTGGGCGTGGGGGTAGGAGGGGGGGGGGGGGGGGGGGGGGGCGGTTTGGGGGGGGGGGGGGAGGGGTGGCTGGTTTTGGGGGGGCGGGTGGGGTGGGGGGGGGGGACGGGTTTTTGGGGCGGGAGGTGGGGGCGGGGTGGGGGGGGTTTTTGGGGTTGGCGGGTTAGGGGGGTGGGGGAAGGTGGGGGGGTTTTGGTTTCTGGGGTGGTTTTTTGGGGGGGGGGGGGGTTGGGGTTTGGGTTTGGGGGGGGTTGAGGGGGGGGGGGGGCGTTGGGGTGGGGGGGCGGGTGGGGGGGGGGGTGGTATTGAAGGGCATTGGGGGCGGGTGGTGGGTATGGTGTGGTTGGGGGAGGGGTTGGGGTTTTGGTGGTGGAGTTGGGGGGGGGTGGGGGGGAGTGGGGGGTATGGGTGGGTTGGCGTTTGGAGGGGTGTGTGGGCGGGGGCTGGGGGGAGTTATGTTGGGTTGGGTGGGGAGAGGGGGGGGTGGTGGGGGTGATGGGTTGGTGAGGGTGGGAGGGGATATGTGGGTTGGGGGTGTTGTGGGATAGTGAGGGTTGGTGTTTGGGTGGTGGGGCGGGGAAAAGAGTGGAGCGGGGGGGATTTGGTGGTGTGGGGCGTGAGCAACAATTTTGAGGGGGGGTTGGGGGGTGTGGGTGGGGTGGGATTTTGCGGGGGGGACGGCTAGGGGGGCGGTGCGGGGGTGTGGGGGGGAGTGAAGGTGGTGTTCGGGGGGGGGGTGTGGATGGCGGTTTGGGTTTTGTAGGGGTGCGGTGTGGGGTTTGGGGGGTGTGAGGAAGGAGGTGGGGTTGGTGGTGCGGGGTGGGGGTTCTGTTGGTGGTTGGAAGTGGGGAGTGTGCAATGTTGGCATTGGGTGGGGGGGGTGGGGATGTGGTTGGTTAGGGAATGGGGGTTTTGAGGGAGTGGATGTGAGGGGGGGGGGTGGAGGGTCTAGGAGGGGGTGGGGGGGTATGGGGGGGGGGGTGGAGGGGGTTGGGTCGGTGTGGTATGCAGTGGAGGTGTGGTTGGGGGGGCTGGGGGGGGGGTGGGGGTGTGGTGGGCCGGGGGGGGGGGGTGGGGGGGGGGGGTGGTGGGGCGGGGGGTTTCTTGGTAGGGTGTGTGGGAGGGGTTGGGGAGGGGGGTGGGGGGGTGGGGGGGGTTATTTAGGGTGTTTATGGGTGGGAGGGGGGGAGGAGGGGGGGGGCGGGCGGAGCGGGGGGGTTTTGGTGGGGGGGGGGGAGGGGGTGGGTGGAGTGGTTGGGGGGGGGGCGGGGGGCGTGTGGGAGTTGGGGGGGGTTGGGATGGTGGACGTGGATGAGGGTGGGTGGGGGGGCGGGGGAGGGGGGGAGGGGTGGGGGGGTGGGGGGTTGGGGGGGTGGCGGGGAGGGGTAGGGGAGGGAGGGGGGGGGGGGGGCGGTTGGGTTGGGTTGGTAGTGGGGGGGGGGTATGTGAGAAGGAGGGAGGTGGGTGGAGGGAGGGTGAGGGGAGGGAGGAGGGGCGGGTGGTGGGTGGTGGTGTAGGGGTGGGGTGTTTTATTTGGGTGGGGGTTGGGTGGGGATGGGGGTGTGGGGGGGGGGACTTGGGTGGTTGGGGGCCGGGGTGGGTTGGGGGGGGGGTGGGGTGGGGGAGGGTGGTTGGGGGGTGTGGGTGGTGGATGGGAGGGAGGGGGGTGGGTTGTGCGTAGGTGTGGGTGTACTAGGGGTGGGTGGCGAGGGGTGTGGGCGGTGGGGGGGTTTGGGAGGAGGTAGGAGGGGGTGGGCGGGGGGGGTGGGGGCGGGGGAGTTAGGGGGGGGTGGGGGGGGATGGTTTTGGGAGGTGGGTATGGGGGGAGGGGTCGGGGGGGTGAGGTAGGGGTGGGGGGGTTTTGGGCGTGCGGGGGGGGGGGCGGGGGGAGGGGGTGATGTGTTGGGGTTGTGTGTGGTGGAAGGGTGGTTGGGGGGGGGAGGGGGTAGTGGTGGGGGGGGGGGGGGGGGTTTTGGGGAGGATGGGGGGTCGTCGGAGGGTGGTGGGGGAGCTGTGGTGACGGTTGGTGAGGGTGGTGGGTGGGTTTAGGTGTGGGGGGGTTTTTGTTGGTTGGGTGTGTGAGGGGGGGGCGGGGGGGGGTGGAGGATGGGCAGGGGGGGGGGGAGTCGGGTGGCGGGGTGGGGGGGCTGGTTGGGTGGTGGGGGGGGGGTGGGTGGGGGGGGGGGGGGGAGAGGTGGGCGGGAAGGGGGTGGGTGGGGGTATTGGGGGGATTGGAGGGGGGTTGCTGGGGGGGGGGTGGGGAGTTGTGGGGGGGGGGGGGAGGGGGGGGCGGTGGGGGGTTGGGGGGTTTTGTGGTGAGGGTGGGGGCGGGGGGGGGTTGGGGGGGGGGTGGGGTGGTGGGGGTGGGGAGGGGGGGAGGGGGGTGGGGGTTTTGGTGGGGGAGGGGTGGGTTGGTGGTGAGTGGGTGGGGGGTTTTTTAGGGGTGGGCGGTGGGGGGGGGTAGGGGGGTTGTTGGGGTGGGTGGTGTGGGTCTGGGGCGATGGGATGCGGGGGATGGGGCGGGGTGTTGGAATGGGCTGGGGGTTTTGGGTCAGGGGCGGTGGGGGTGGGGGAGGGGGTTATAGGTGGTTAGAGGAAGGTGGGTAGGGGGGGGTGGGGTGGTGGTGGGGGGACTGGGTCGTGGTGTGGTGTGGTAGTGTGGGGTGTGGGGGGTGGGATGGAGGTGGGTTTTGGGGGGTGGAGGTATTGAGGGGGTGTTGGGGTTATTTTATCTTTTTTTTTTTTTTTTGTTATTTTTTTTTTTTTCTTTTCTTTTTTTTTTTATTAGTTTTTTTATTATTTTTTTATTTTTTTTTTTATAATTATTGACTTTGACCAGTTGACTTTTATGTTGACTTTTTGACTTGATTGACTTTTCGGCTTCGATTTGGCTTTGTCTTTCACAGTCTTTTCCATTCCGTGTCCGATTTTGTCGTTTTGGCTTTGTTTTTCGTCCTTTTCTTAGATATCCGTTCCTGCACAACATAATTAGCGAAACAAGCATATTTTTGACATTTTAAGTCCGTTTTTGGTTATTTTAATTTGTTTTTAAAGGTAAAAGGTATGTGTAATTAAACATATACCATTTCTCCTAAAATTTTAACATATTTGAATCCATTGGATCCAAAATCTCAACGGGTTTGAAATTTTTGATCGGGGGAGAAAATGGGATTAAAATATGCAATATGATAAAAACGTGATGTTAAAGACTCAAGTGTGCACTCCATCCTCCATGTGCTAAACATTTTCATGAATCAACGCACATGTTGAGGGGGAGCTTTTCTGCAAGGAAAAACTAATTGAGGTACAAACTCTTTGATATTTATATCACAAGTACCTCAGTGGATTTTATCAAATGGTTTTATGGCAAGGTGAACTATACCAATAGACCAACCATGTACTTACTTTATCAGAGTTATAAGGATAGTAAGGTTAGGTACTCGTTCCCACGATCCCGCCAAGCCGGAGGGATCTACCCTTAGGGACAATCCACTTGTTAGTGTAGAAGTCCTTTGGTATGATTACAAAAGGAGTAATGTGTGAATAAGGAAAGTAGTTGTGCGGATGGATGGTGCTAGTACTGGGAACATACCCAACAATGGTACTTGTAATCGAAGTCTCGGTTAAGAACTAAGGGCGTTGAGAATTGAAAAGAAAATGTTAGTAAAGGGTGAAAAGAAAGGAGCCCTCCTTTAAACATTAGTGCAAAAAAAAACCGGGGGAGGTCAATACATATGCTGTCAGAATCACATGGTTGATTGCTGACATGAAGACAGTATCTATGGAATAAATAAAAAAAAAACCCAGGGATACGCTGCATAACCCTCGATAGCCACTCAAGATTCCCCTCAAAGGAATCTTGTTTTATTTCTCACGAAGATCAATACATTTCTATCGTCTCTCTCGCTCCGAGTTAGTCGATATTGAAAATGTGGCTTGTTGTGTTCCGCCTCCGACTACTTAAAACCAAAAATTGCACTATTAAGTCTAGAGCCATGAGATCATCTACATATCTCGCTAGGACACTAATTCAACTTACATTTGTTATTCACACACTGTGAATAACAAGTAATTTCTAAAGAGTCCTACGCATTATCCCCGTGGTATTGCCAGAACATCCGAGTGATACAAAAGTACTCACAATGAAGATGGAAATCCTTCTAGAGTCAACATCAAACAAACTCTTGGTAGGTGACATGTGAGATCCATTATGGATTAAACTTGTGACAAATAGAAAGCAACGATGGTGCGATTCTTTATGAATCAAACTTGTTCTAGGCAGTGAATTGACGAATAGTTTTTTAAAAATCTTTCGATGTGCTCAATAACTGATTTTCGAGCACATTGACTGTATATATATCTTTCAAAACAAAAGTGTTTCTGATGAAAATTGAGTTTTTATAAAACTTTCGATGTGTCACAAAAACTCTTTCCTGAGTGACACGCGACTGATTTTCAAATCAATTTCTCATTAACCAGTGGGTTTTAATCCACTGATTCACTCATTGTGCTTTGGTCTACTTTTGAGACGATCCGGTTTGAGAAAGGATAGACGCAGCTGCGAAACCATGTCAAGGAGATTCTTCGGAAGTGTACCTGATCACAGGCAGTATTTATACTAATTAACGGGGAACCGTGGTTCTTGAAACCTTATTCAACGAAAGTGAACAAAGACACCTTCGTTTGTTTATCAATAACGTATACTTGCAGGAATGCTGATGGTTGCAGCTACTGGCCAAAAACGCATCAATCCACAACCCCATCCATAAACATTAGGCAGAAACCGGGTCAATACATATGCTGTCAGAATCACATGGTTGATTGCTGACATTGAAGACAAGTATCATGGACCCAGTGATACGCTGCACAACCCTCGCTAGCCACTCAAGATCCCTCAAAGGAAGCTTGTTTCATTTCTTACGAAGATCAATACATTTCTATCGTCTCTCTCGCTCCGAGTTAGACAATATTGAAAATGTGGCAGTCTGCTCCAGCCTCCGACTACTTAAAACCAAAAATGCACTATTAAGTCTAGAGCCATGAGATCATCCACATATCTCGCTAGGACACTAATTTAACTTACATTTGTTATTCACACACTATGAATAACAAGTAATTTCTAAAGAGTCCTACGCATTATCCCCGTGGTATTGCCAGAACATTTGAGTGATACAAAAGTACTGACAATGAAGATGGAAATCTTTCTAGAGTCAACATCAAACAAACTCTTGGTAGGTGACATGTGAGATCCATTATGGATTATACTTGTGACAAATAGAAAGTAACGATGGTGCGATTCTTTATGAATCAAACTTGTTCTAGGCAGTGAATTGACGAATAGTTTTTTAAAAATCTTTCGATGTGCTTAATAACTGATTTTCGAGCACATTGACTGTGTATATCTTTCAAAACAAAAGTGTTTCTGATGAAAATTGATTTTTTATAAAACTTTCGATGTGTCACAAAAACTCTTTCCTGAGTTGTTTTATGTTTATCAATTTATACTCGTTTACATGCTTAAGTACGTGACCTATCATTCAACTGGATCTAGGAATACAAATAAAGCGTTAGCTAGAGTCCAGGATAGGTCTCCATATAAGCAATTTATATATCTAGAGTAATAGGATCACAAATATTGACCTGTCTTTACCCTTGGTTTAGTGAATAGGTAGACTAGCAGGTGACCTAGGACTAACAAATAACGTTCTGGTTCCTTGGGTAAAGACCTGGACAATGGACTACTAGTATATAAAGTGTCGTTAAGCAGTAGGTTAGTAAAGTCTTGTAGAGATAGGATTCGATAAGATCACCATTATTGTCTCCTAAGATAGATTATAATCAACTATGATTGCTTTAAGCGGATTTGGTAAATTGTGACAGAATTGCCAAGTCCAGGGTTTAGGAAGAAGTACCGCCTAAACCTAGGAATGATATGTCACCAACGAGATAAGACAATCATTGCACTTATAAACAAAACATGCATTATATTAGACTAAATATGGTTAATATAATTTCCTTACATTAGGCTCGACCGCTTCTTTATTTTCTGTCTATCAACTTGTGTGTGTCAATCATCGTCATCTTAGTTTAAGTAAACCAAAACTCGTGCCAGTCTCTCAGGCCGAAAAGCCCCCCTTTTGTGTTAGTTTAGGTTTAACTTAAATTTAACATATGATTAATTAGGATTAACTTAGATAACAAAAACACTGATAGATTTAAGTGTTAACACTCGCTCTTAGTGATCGACACCCTTATACTAACGAACATACAACTGATCGGGTACACTGCCCGTTAGTGTTTATTAATAAGTAAAGTCGAAAAAATATAAATAATAAAACTTGAATAATAAATTACCTACGCACAACGACACATCGCCTAGATAAAGTTTTCATGTTTTGCAACGAAAAAAGGGTTTGAGCTTGTCGCCTAGATAAGGGTTTTCACATTAAAAACTTTCATTTTGTATTTTGATGACAAAGTAACAAAGCTTTGGGTGAAATAAAGTTTTCCGATGACGAAAAACCAAAACTAGTAAGGGCTTTTTAGTTTTCTAGTGAACTGAAAAAAATTAAAATAGTGGTTATTATATTTCGTACAACACGGGTGGCGTCATGTTTACTTATTGTACGTATTGGTTGGTTGGATTGAGGGTAATCGATCGTTTGGTTTCCCACGTTCACTAAGGACTCTGACGTATAACCAGAATCAAGAGTCGGGGTAACACTCACCAGTCGATTAGTGTGTGTGTCTTTAGTCGTGCAAGACTTGTTCCATTTCCAGTAAATGGTCTGGTATTTATAGAGATGCATTTAGGGTTTTGTGCAACCGATCAATGCGATCTAAAGGTTGAGGATGACCCACGTGGTGGATAACCAAAGGAAGAGATAAGAATGACATGTGATGTGTCATCCTTGGCTTTGTCATGTTCATGGAATGCTCCATGAACGAGTGCATGTACTAGCGTAATGCTCACATCACTACATTTTAGTGAATGAGGTAGTGACATGTGTTGCTTATTGTAACGGCTTTTGGGATAAAATCTTAGTCTTGCCTCTTGTCGAGATAACTTTATCATGTTAGGCTATACCTTTACATTAAATACAAATATTTACTGTTCACAAATAAACTTCATCAATGACTATTGGCCTAATCGTCGACTTTGGTCATCTCATTAGCTCCCTTATATTGGTGTTCGCCTCCTCCTCCAGATTCGGCAAGGTTATATAGTCAAACAAAGAAATAGTGATCAATAGTCAAGTATGACGATGGTCTAGGTGCTTCTTAGTTGTCCATGTGGTCGGGGACGGATCTACGATTTTAGAAAAGGTCTTTGCACTATTTTTTCATTTCATAAATGCTCAAATTCACACCATAAACGATTTTTGAGCTAAGGTAAAGTAGTACTATAAAAGAATAGTAGCTCAAATATCAGGGTTGCACGTACAAAATATTACACACACTTACACTTCACGACCTAAAATCAAGTGTGACCCGTGCCACACTCGACATCCATGTAGGTTCGTCGCCTTCCTATTTCTATAAGGCGAGGACGAAATGATCATTTGCTTAAAAATTCCATGGTTCTAACTCTACAGGGCAATGAGAGATCAATACGACTATTCGCGTCAATATCTTTAAAAATAATGTCACAAGTTATCTTTTTAATATTGGTTTTATTTCATAAAAAATTTCTAAGAGACACACGGTTACATATAGTGACGTAGCTTTGTCGCTGGTCTCACTCCCACTATATTTTAAATTTGTTCATCACTTTAATAAACTTTTTCGATAGTAAAAGTTTTGGTGTTATTAATGAAATTTTCCCAAGATGTTACCATCTTAAAATATTTGAATTATACACAAAAGAATTTAAAGTAAGCACACGCAAAAGGGTAGGGAGAGATAACATGTCATTTTAGTTTAGTGAGTTTAGTCATAGGTAACAATCACGATTATTTATTTTCAATTACTATGTGTACTTTAATTCATATAATAAAGAATCATGTTGTATGCTGTTAGATCTTGCCTGTGACTTTTGTATACGCATTTTGACAGTACACTATATCGAACAAAATATTAATTGAAAGTTTAACGTGTAAATAATGAAGAACAATCTTTCTTTATGTAATAGTCGTACGGTTTATTCCTAAATGAACATGTCACGAGAGGATTGTTATAAATATTTGGGATGAAACTTCTTTTTAGACCAGTAAATTTAATTGCGTGTAACATCCCAAAATAAGAAATGTAACCAAAAAAATGTTACGGCTAGAAGTTGCTCAAAACAAAAGATAGGGTTGGAAGTGTAAAATTTTCGAAAGAGTACATAATAATATCAGCACTAATTGACATACAACTAATTGAGTTAAGATCAATATAGACCCATTATCTGTCATATATCCAATGAATCAATCTCAACCATATATTTTTTCATCAAAAATAAAAAAAACTCATTTTTCACCTCTTTTTTAAAAATAAAATATTTTACAAACGGTAAATCGTCACACGACAAAAAATACACCATCGCGACGAGTATTTTTTTTTATCTTTCAGTAGACGGGTGACACGATATACTTTCGAGGAACTTTTTTTCGATTTTTTTTTCAGTCACGAATTGCGAAAATCATATATGATTCGTATAACGAATCATATATGATTCGTATAACGAATCATATATGATTTCATGAAATCATATATGATTTCATGAAATCATATATGATTTGTGATTCTAACGAACTTTTTTTCAATTTTGTTTCAGTCACGAATTGCGAAAATCATATATGATTCGTATGACGAATCATATATGATTCGTATAACGAATCATATATGATTTCATAAAATCATATATGATTTCATAAATCATATATGATTTCATAAAATCGTATATGACTTCATAAAATCATAAAAAAAAGTTCGTCGAAAGTACATAGTGTCGCCCCTCTATAGAAAGATAATTTAATTCTCGTCGCGATGATATGTTTTGTTTTGCGTAACGATTAACAGTGTGTGAGATATTTAATTTTTAAAAAAGAGGTGGAAAGTGGGTTTTTTTATTTTTAATGAAAAAATGAGTGGCTAGGATTGGTTCATTGGGTCTATGACAAATATTGAGTCTATATTGAACTTTTGGCACAATGTATTACTTGCATAAAAATCTAATCTACTATGGGCGATTTGAATTTTCTTGCATCCTAAACCTAATCGACTCTCATTCATCTATCATTGTATATCGATTGAATTAGTGCGTTGTGATTGTGGTTCCTCCTACGTCAATCTATTTGTGATAGGGTTTTGGCCTCGATTCGTTCGTCCCAATTCTCTTATGATCGATAGACTCGCGTAGGGTTCTTCTAATTACTTGTTCTATTTGATTTCTATACGATTGACGTGATTGATTGTGGTTGGGTTTTGTTTTGCGTATTGATATAATCGACATAGTTTTTAGGGTTTCGTTTTGATTATTCTTATTTATTCTAATCTGTGCGCATATGATGATGGGTGGATAATTTATTTGGTGGTTTATGCGATTGGTGCCCTAGTTAGGGTTTCGATTTTTATTGGCTTAAAGTGTTATTTAGAGAGATGGAAAAACCTAATGAGGATTTGAATGTTTCACGCAAGCTGCATGCCTCTTTGATAAAGAATGTGGATGGTAAAATTATTGGGAAAGATGGCAAGCCGCTGAAATCTGCGATGCGAAAACCAACAGGTCCAAACCCTAAAATTGGATCTAAGCCGGTTGAGCCTAGTCTTAACAAAAGTGTCTTGAATCCGTATCATGAAGAATTTGTCCCAGGGTTGGGGTTGAGATTGTGTTTCTGGGTTTCGGGGTGTGTTTCTATATACACAATAACCCTTGTATGCAGGAATTAAACATGGACGAAGGGATTCAATTGCAATTGAAATGGGTCTATCCCGTTAAGTAATGCTGCGGGTTGCTACTGTGCATGTGCCTTTTGAAAACAAAGGTTGGGAATATTAGTATCAATCTTTTGGCATTCACATGTTTTAAAAAACTCATATGTTGTATTATGACGGCCTAGGTTTAAAAGTAATTAAGAGTGACGTGGTTCCTGGTGCTACGGTTGCTATCCCTACCCAAAACAAGATACCTTTGGCGAGCAAATTTGCTCGACATAACTACCGTCATCATTTTAGCATTTCATTGGGTATAAAAACAAGATACCTTTGGCGACTTTACTTTGCAATCCAAGAATTCTTTACTAATGGAAACCTTTTAAAAGAGCTTAACCACACGATTATTGCTCTTTCAGTTTTCGACCCGTGATGGTATGGAACAAGTCCTGGAAAATGGACCTTGGTTAATAAGGATGGTCCCAATTATGCTGAATATATGGACTCCCAATACGGTGTTGAAAAAGGATACCATCACATCGGTGCCGGTGTGGGTGAAGCTACATAATGTCCCGATAGCGGCTTTCACGGAGGTTGGGCTGAGTATCATTACGTCTAGTTTAGGTAAGCCAATTATGTTGGATTCCTATACTAGCACTATATGTCAAAAATCTTAGGGTAAGAATGCTTATGTTAGGGTTCTTATCGAAGTCTCGTCTTTGTCACCACTTTTGGATTCTGTGGTTGTTGTTGTTCCGTTTTTAGATGATACTGATTATTCTTTTGAAACGGTGGATGTTGAATACGAGTGGAAACCGCCTAGATGTGATACTTGCAATATTTTTGACCATGTTGATAGTGACTGCCCTAAACGTATCAAAGTGGTGGTTGATGCTGATACTTCAAATGATGATGGGTTTACTAAGGTGTCTAGAAAACGTGGGAAAGGAAAACAAACTGACAAGAATTGGCAGGTTTTGGGTATTAAGTTGACCAAACCAAAATCTAATTTGCAATATCGCCCTGTTGTTTCGGCTAAACCAAATTCTGCTGCTGGTGAGTCTTCTAAAACACATGCTAATACTTCTGATTTGAATGTTGATCCAAAGAAAGGCAAGGATTTGGATCTTCGTAATTCTTATGAGGCGTTGGATAATGATGATAATGAGTTTTGGACTAATGCTT
>BQNB010103559.1:0-20094 GCA_026074375.1 Tanacetum coccineum | reverse complement strand
CTTTGGCTAACTATCTGTTGGGCAATGGGTTTAAAAGAGGCAAGATAGATCAAACATTATTTATCAAGAAGTAAAAAGGAGATATTTTGCTTGTACAGATCTATGTAGATGACATTATCTTTACAAACAAGGAGTTATTTACTGGATTTAAGAAGCTCATGAAAGATAAGTTTCAGATGAGTTATATGGGAGAACTAACTTTCTTTCTAGGATTACAAGTACAACAGAAGGAAGATGGAATATTTATCAGTCAGGATAAATATGTAGCTGAGATTTTGAATAAATTCAACTACTTTGATGTATCTCACTGCATCTAGGCCAGATATCATGTTTGCAGTGTGTGCATGTGCTAGATTTCAAGTTACTCCAAAGACATCACATCTCTTTGAAGTTAAGAGAATTTTTGGATACTTGAAAGGCAAGCCAACTTTGGGTCTTTAGTATTCCAAGGATTCTCCATTTGATCTAGTTGCTTACACTGATAGTGATTATGCTAGAGCAACTTAAGATAGGAAGTCTACAACTGGAGGTTGTCAGTTTTTAGGAAACAGGTTGATATCTTGGAAGTGTAAAAAGCAGACTATGGTTGCCACTTCTACAACTAAAACTAAATATGTGGCTGCTGCTAGTTGCTGTGGACAAGTACTCTGGATTCAAAACCAATTACTGGATTATAGGTACAATTTCATAAGCACTATCATTCATATTAACAATAACAGTACTATCTGCATTATTGAAAATCCTGTTCAACATTCTAAAACAAAACATATAGAGATTATGCATCATTTTATAAGAGATTGCAATACTAAAAAGTTAATACAAATGGTTAAAATTCATACTGATTATAATGTTGTAGATCTTCTTACAAAAGGTTTTGATGCAAGAAGATTTTAGTACTTGGTCTCAAGTATTGGAATGCTTAATCCTTAAATGTCTATATCTCTTTATGTTTTTGTAAAAGTTTTGTAAAGGATTAATACTGTTAGTTTTCTCAATTAATATTGTTAAGTATAATTAAAACTGCTAGTTATACTTAAGACTGCTTGTTAAAACTATTAGTCATACTTGATGCTGTCAATAAGAAAATACTTTGGATCTTGTATTTTTGTGCTATGGACTAACATCTGCAGGTAAAGTATATTGAATATCTGATGTTGAATGCTTTACCTTTGAATACATGTGTGAGAGAAAGTTAATGATCTTGGATCACAGTTTTTAACTCTTGTTCATGGGTTATGCATAAATATGGATCCTCATGAATTCCCACATGTCTATCTAGTATTTTCTAGTGTGCTTGTGATGAATAAAGGCATGTTTTTGTATAATTATTGAAGATAGAGTTAATACTGTTAAGCAGAAAATTACTAATGCTAGGCAAAAGTTATTATTGCTGGGTGTCAAAGTTACAACTGTTGAGCAAATTCTTATCTCTTAAAGCATTGTTTAAGGGGAGGCCTATTATGTCAATATGCAGTCAAGCATGGATGGAAGGATATGTTATATCAAATGTTTGTTCAAAGAATCAAAAGCATCTAGGCATGTCAAAAGAGGTCGGGACACCAAGATACCCCAGTATAGTGGTCCCCCTAAAAAAGGTTGGTAATGAGGCTGTTCATAAGGAGTTGGGTGACAGAATAGAAAGGGCTGCCACTACTGCTTCTAGCTTAGAAGCAGAACAGGACAGTGGTAACATCAAATAAGACCCAATCCATGGCAACACTTAATGAATTAACTCCTTAGAGAATTGGTTCATGTAGTGGTCCTAGGTGCCAAGATACCATATTGGGGGATGTGGATGCTCAAACTAGGTTTGAGATTACATCTAAATAGTCCATTGATCCACCTCTCTTAAGAGGTTACACACTTGGAAGTGGAGAGGACAATATGAAACTATTGGAATTGATGGAATTTTGTACACAACTGTCATATAAAAACAGAAATAGTGTCTTGGTAAGCCAAAAGAAATGAGAGATTAAGTGAGCTTAAAAATAGAAAGAGAGATGTGTGCATAAAAACAAAAATGAGTGATTATGTGAGCAAAAAGAATTAAGAGATAATGTGAGCATAAAAACAGAAAGAGAGTTTGTGAGAATCAAGTTTTGATGATGAGAATTGCTTTTTGGAATGAAATTGAGGTCATTATTGGGTTATTGAAGTTAATGCTGCTAAGCATACAGTTTCTACTGCTGGTATACTTTCTGCTGCTATGCTTATGTTAGGTTCAGTTAATGCTGTTAGGCATATCTTAATGCTGCCAGTTCAAGTTCCTGCTGCTGAGGGTGTTTCTATAAATACTTCGATTAAGGGTTTCACTTACTTCTTTATTCGATTTCATTCATTCAAATCCTCTCTAAACATAAACCCTAACTCAATTTTCATCTTTGATCATCCACATCATCATCATGTCAAGCCCTAAGTTTGCTGAAACGCACAATGTGGTCGCGTTCTTGGAAAAACCTGTAGAAAGTGATGGGTTTGCAGAGATAATTGATTTCTTGAAAGCAAGTTCTGTTCATTATGCTTTAACAGTCAATCCAATCATCTACACATCTTGTATTGAACAATTTTGGACAACTGCCAAGGTACAGACAGTTAATGGAGTGCGTCAGTTACAAGCCCTAGTTGATAAAAAGAGGGTTATTGTTACGGAGTCAAGCATTAGGAGAGATCTTCACTTGGATGATGCAGAAGGTACTGATTGTCTTCCAACTGCTACTATTTTTGAAGAACTGGCACGTATGGGGTATGAAAAGCCTTCTCAAAAGCTTACTTTTTATAAAGCCTTTTTCTCTCCACAGTGGAAGTATTTCATTCACACTATTACACAATGTCTAAGTGCTAAATCCACTGCATGGAATGAGTTCAGTTGTTCAATGGCTTCTTTGATCATATGTTTGGCAACAAATCAGAAGTTTAATCTGTCTAAGTACATTTTTGATGCTATGGTGAAACACTTGGATGGAGGGGTAAAATTCTTGATGTATCCACGTTTTCTATAAGTTTTCATTAATCAACAACATCGAGATATGTCAACTCATAAGAAGATTTTTGTTAATCCCTTTCACACAAAGAAAGTTTTTGCTAATATGAAGAGAGCTGGAAAGGATTTTTCTAGGAGAATAACACCTTTATTTGATACCATGATGGTTTAAGTTTCTGAAGAAGTGGGTGCGGATTCAGATCATCTAACTGATTTAACTCAAATACCCATTATTGATCAACCGTCTTCATCTTCCCAACCCAAGAAGAAACAACCATCTAAGAAGGCTTAGAGACAAGAGGCAGAGGTTTCTCAAGATGAGACAGAGCATGAGGAATGTGTACCCACACCTTCTAATGATCCACAACCTAGTGGTGAGGATAGCATGCAACTAACTGATTTGATGGTTTTATGTACCAAATTGCAAACACGGGTTCTTGATTTAGAAAAAGCAAAGGATGCTCAAGCAAAGGAGATTGCTGCTTTGAAGAAAAGGATCCATAGGTTGGAAAGGAAGAAAATGTCAAGACCTACAGGTTTGAAGAGACTCAAGAAAGTTGGTATGTCTAGGAGAGTTGAGTCCTCTGAAGATCAGGAGAGTTTGGTTGCTCCTGAAGATGCATCCAAACAGGGGAGGAGTATTGCAGATATTGATACTGATGTTGAGGTAACTTTAGTTGATGAAACTCAAGAAAGACAGGATGATGAATTAATGTTTGATACTGGAGTTTTGGATACTGATGAGATGCCTGTAGAATCAAAAGTTGATGAGAAAGATGAACAGAGTACTAAGCTTGATGATAGTACTGCTGGTGAAGCAGTTACTACTGCTAGTGTTGAAGATAGTGCTGCTCCTACAACTATTGAGGAAATCACTTTGGCTCAGACACTTATTCAGATTAAAGCAGCTACGCCTAAAGTTTTTACTACTGCTGCTACAACAACAACAACTACAAGACCCAAAGCTAAAGGGGTATTAGTATAGGAGCCAAGTGAGTTTAGAGTTCCACAAGAGGCACAACCTTTAATGTCTAAAGACAAAGGAAAAGGTATTATGGTTGAACCTGAAGTTCCTTTAAAAAGAAAAGATCAAATTACTCTTGATGAACAAATTGAAAGAGATATTCAAGCTAAGTTGGATGTTGAATTGTATTAGAGAGCAAAAAGCTAGCAATGGGAAACAAGAAAGAAGAACGCCACTTAGCAATGATTGAGTCATGGGATAGTACACAAGTATTGATGGAGGCTTGATTTAAAATTGCTTGGTGAGAGATCTACTCAAAGGAAGAGAGGAATTGACAGATGAGGAAAAAAGCAAAACTATTTATGGAACTAATGGAGAAAAGAAGAAAGCATTTTGCTGCTCTCAGAGCACAAGAAAAGAGAAACAAACCTCCAACCAAGGCACAAAAGAGAACTCAAATGTTATTATCTTAGCACATTGTGGATATTACATACAAACAACTAAAAGGGACGAGTTTTGATGAAATTTAAAAGTTGTTTGATAAGGAATGAAGAGGAGTAAATACCTTTGTAGCTAGGGTTCTGGAAGGTAAAAGGAAAGCAAAAAAAGAAGGAAGAATGTAGAGAGGACAACAAAAACCTACAGGGAGGAAAAAAGAAGATGCTTGGAGGGAAAAAGGGCAAGTGAAATAACAACATTAAAGGAATCCTAAGAAAACAGAAAGTAGAGGAAGAAAAGAGTACAGAGGAAGTGTTGAAACTGTTGAAATGAAGTTAGCTTAAAGGTAGGCTTTTTGGTATTTAAAGGGATGAAGATATAGCAATTGATGTTTACCATTGCTACCACAATTACCATGATTATTGATTATAGCTTCTAAAGAGGGCTTGTTGGTACTCTTATCAGTTGATAGAGCAGATGGAAAGTTCTAAGAGATATCTTCAATGATAAGGGTTGCTACAAGGAATAGATAAGAAGAATTGGAAGATCTTTGGCAGGAATTAGTAAGGGCAAAGATGGTGATTCAAGGCCGACAGTGAGTTTTGTTGAAAGGTGTTGTGGGGAGATATAAAATTTTTTGTTTGAACAGACAAAAAGGGGTGATGTAGTATGGTGAATTTTTTTTTTTAAAAAAAAAATAATGATACTGGGGTTGACTATTTGGTAAGTTGATTGGGATTCATCTTTGTAGCGTTCACTTGGTAGGTATGATAATCTTAACATTTTTATTTGTTGGTTGAAAAGAGATACCCCCTCACACCCAATTACATCACCAATATGTCAACTAGAAACTTCAAACTGGATCATTCAAAATGAGATGTGCTATCAATCTTGCTAAAGCTTATGTGAAACTATGCAAAAAGGTCTATGAAAGGTTTGAATGCATCTTCCTGAGTATGATGAAGACATTTAATGAAGAAACTTGAAGATTCAGAAGAAGAACATCAAGTTTAGGGGCGGATTGTTGGGACTTAAAAGACTTCATGGCATTCTTATGATGTTACTGTGCTCAGGTACATAAATGAAATTATGTAAGTGGTTAGTAATTGGTAGTTAATGACACACTGACTAGAGTTATACTCTTAGTATAATTTAGTAATGATAGCATTATGTTATGCTGTTAGTTGAAGTTATGACAGCTTAGTGTTGAAGATAAAATATATGCTTAAGTAGAGTTTGTTTGCTGCTAGTAGTTCAAAGTTTATGACTGCTAGTACATGTTACTATGTTGGTGTAGTTTAGTACTGCCTAGTAATATTGTTACTACTGCTTATGTTTATTAGTGTTGTTGGTGGAAGGATTACAATTGTTTAAAGACTTTCTACTGTCAAGAGGATAAAGACAAATTAAAGAGATAAAGATTGTTTGGAGAACAAGAATGCGTATGAAGATAAGTGTTGAGATATTTTATGTAAAGATTATTAAATAATGTATTTTTAGAAGATTACGTTTATGTTTAGAAAAGATTGAGATATCTTAGGAATATATTGTAAGCCGACTAGGACTCCTTAGTCTATAAAAGGAGGCTCTAGGGCATTAGTTGAGATATCACAAAACACGCAGTCATATCATTATCAATTTTCATAGTTGTCAAAGTCGATTGAGAAAAGCTTCAAGGTTGTAAACCCTAGTACTAAGTTAAGAGTACTCGTATTATTAATCTAATAATATTGGAGCGTTTAGTTATATCTTTGTTGTTCAAGATTACTGTTTCATTGATAATACTTCTAGAGTATTAAGGTGTAGATTCCGCATACACTTTAATATACATACAAAGTTTCTACAACAAGTTATTTTGGATTTATCCAAGGTAATTTAACCTTAGACAACCTAAGGAATCAATCTAGGTTTGGGATCAACAGCAAGCGCATGAACATATTATGTTCCATATTGTTGGAACATGATATCTATCTGTGTATCATAATAGGGTGTAAGCTTGTGTGGGGACATGGTTCTTTTGTATAGAACTTGGTGTTTAGCTTAGCACCAGACAAAAGGGTAAGAGACGTTGTGAGGCTTCTCCGCCGATCAAAAAGGAGTATTGGTAAATAGTGTATTTCGATAGAACTCTCGAGTAGGTGAATCTGGCGAGTGGTGTTGGGCCAGTAGTTGACAGTGTAGGCTGTACACTATTAATTACTGTGTACATACTCCTTTTTATAATCCTAACCATTATCATGTGTTCATTAATTATTGTTTTTTTGTTCACTTTGAGATCTTAAATAAGAAAAAGGAAAGAAATTTAAAAAAAGACTCGTGATTGTGAAAACTATTCAACCCCCCCTCCCCCCCCCCCCCCCATTTTCTTGGTTTTCCATAAACTAATTTGTATCAGGAGTACCTAGGTTTCTTTCAAATGAAAAAAGCCATTCTCTAGACAATTTTCAATTCGGTAGTAAATGCTTTATTCTTAACACCAAAGATTATCTAAAAAATTTTATCTTAATCTAACCGAAGGTGATTTTGGGAATATCTCTCCCATTTCAAAAGATTACACAAGTTCTAAATTAAGAAACCATGAAAAAGATGAAGAATTCTAAATGTTAATATGTTTGATGTTGAAAACTCTCATCCTAAAATTCATCACCTTTGTGATGATGATATTCTTGAAAATGACATCATAGAAAACTAAGATAAAGACTTAGAAATCAAGGAAAATGAACTATTAAACAAAGAAATCACAAACATCAAAAGCTCTAAAGATCATCCCCTAGGAACCGTCATAGGAAATCTTAATGAAAGAACCCTAAGATCTCATGTCCAAAATCAAAGCAACTTCTTCTATTTCGTATCTTCCGTAGAACCTAAAAATATTAAGGAAGCCATACAAGACGAAAGTTGGACTATGTCTATGCAAGAAGAACTAAATCAATTTAAAACAAATTATGTTTGGAGCCTCGTTCCCCCTCCTAAAAACCAAACCATCATAGGTACAAAATGGGTCTTTAAAAACAAACTTGACAAAAATGGTATTGTATCTAGAAACAAAGCGAGACTTGTAGCACAAAGATACAATCAACAGGAAGGAATAGATTTATATGAAACCTATGCCCCTGTGGCAAGATTAGAATCTATAAGAATTCTTCTTGTGTATGCTTGTGCTCATGACTTCAAACTCTTTCAAATGGATGTCAAAAGTGTTTTTTTAATGGTTTTATAAACAACGACTGAATCCTATGTTGCTCAACACTCTAGATAGATTTGATTGATTTAGAAAAACCCAACCCGTTTTCAAATCAAAAGGCTCTTTTTGTCTCAAACAAGCACCCAAGTTGGTATATGGAAGACGGACTTAAAGCCTTTTCTTAGATCACTTTGTATTTTCATGGGATTAGTAGATAACACTTTATTTACTAAGAAGAGAAACTCACATATCATCATTGTCCAAATCTATGTGGACGACATCATCTTCGGATCAACTTGTCAAGAGCTCTGCGATGATTTCTCGAAAATCATGCATGATGAGTTTGAGATGAGCATGATGGGTGAATTGAATTTCTTCCTTGGTCTACAAATCAAACAACTCAAAGATGGAATCTTCTTTAATCAATCTAAATATGTCAAAGAAATGCTTAAAAAATTCGGCCTTGAAAACTCCAAACCAATCAAAACTCCCATGTCATCCGAAACCAAACTCACCCGCGACGAAGAAGGTGATCCTTTGGCGACACTTATATCGTGGCATGATTTGGCAGTTTTACTCTACCTAACAGGCCAGTCCGCCCCAGCCAGGAAATCATGTTTTTAGGCGTTTGTCTTTGGCGGCCCATTTTCATAGAAGAAGCACCAAAAAAATTCCCACCTTGGAAGCCGTGAAAAGAATCTTCGATTACATCAAAGGTACATCCCATCTAGGCTTATGGTATCCCAAAGGAACCGGCTTAGAAATCATCGTCTACGTCGATTCTGACCATGCGGGAGACTACGTCGATCGCAAAAGCACTAGTGGTGTATGTACATTCATGGGTTGTTGTCTCACCTCATGGTTCTTTAAGAAACAAACAGCCTTAGCCATCTCAACCATCTAAGCAGAATATGTCTTCACCGGAAAAGCTTGCCAACAACCCTTATGGATGAAACAAGCTCTAGTAGATTATGATATGAAATTAGATGACATACCCGTTCTTTGCGACAACAAAGGAGCAATTTGATCCTAAGTAACAAAATCCTGGTTCTTCACTCTCGCACCAAACATATAGAAATTCGTCACCACTTCCTTCGTGACAATGTCCAAAAAGGAAATATCACTATAGAGAAAGTCGCCTCCGAAGATAAAATTGCCGACATCTTAACCAAACCTCTTAAAAGAGAACCCTTCAATCTTCTCAGACTAGGACTTGGCCTCATGGAACCAAACGCTTAATAACAACAATTTTTTTTTTGAGTCAAAACATTTTCTATTTATTAACACATATAAAATTTTGTTTATGCTATTTGAACGTATTCACGAAAAAATGGTCATATGTCATTTTCAATCGCATTTCAATTATAGTTTATTAAAGGTGGCCTTAGGGTTTTTCTTATAAAACATAATTTTTCACTTTGAGTCAGGAAAACGTTAACTCCAACATATCATGAAAATTTCTTCTTCAAAATTCTTTCAGGTCGGCGGTGCCATTCGATTTTCAAGTCGGTGCCCTTCGTTGAATAGCACCGGCAGAACCGCCGGATCAGTATAATTTTTTTTATATACAAATTTCACAAATCCATTTCAACTTTTCCCTCCTTGTCACATCAATCAGCTCCTAATAGAAGAAGTTGACCTAGGGCACCTTCTAATCATTGTTTTATGTCTAAACCAACAAATAATGCATTAAAATCACCTCAAACTTTCTTCTATAAATAGGACTCAATTCTTGATGTTCTCTTCACCATCACCCTTCTCCAACAATGCTTAAATAAAACAAAACTAATCTAAAAAGGATCGCCCGAATAAGTGTTAGACCTTGTTGCTTCAATAATCCAAGGAGATCTTCACCTCCCTACCAACCTCTCTTACCCCATCGGACTATGTTTCAGGACCTCCTCCAACTACTCCAACTTCCCAAACTTCTATTCCACATCTATCACCAACTAGCAACAATGGCAATCTCTTACTTACTCATAAGTCAACACCTCTACCATTATCTTCGCCACCTCCGGCACCGACTCAACCTTCAAAACTCACATCCCCTCTAGCTATCAATCTTGACCCAATTGAACTATTGTTCTCTACTCCGCCTACCTCTCCTCAAGCTTTTCTCAACTCTCTCGAGGATCTTCCACCCGCAACAACCAATCCTCCACCTCCTCATCCATCATTTGACACCATTGAGCGTCTAGCTAACGAACCACCTCCCATTCCACCCATTGATTCATCTTTTCCCTCTCCCACTCCGAACATGGAACCACCTATCCCACCATTTCCACCGCAATGTTCACCAAATCTACCTTCTAACGTCCCACCACTTCCGCCACTAGGACCCAACAATCCTTTTCCCATGCTTACTCATATAATGTTTTGTGAACATTGCCAACGAACTCAAGTCATCATTGACAACTTCCAAGGAGAAGTGAGATTCATTCTCAATCACATTGTCGACCGCCTACATGTTCTCGCGCATAATTACTAGAAATAGGCCTAGAATGCTAGAATAAAATAGTTGATTCATTAAGAATCTCTTGCTCTTTGTTGTTTTAATGTAATATCTTTAAATGTTTCATTATCTTAAATGAATGTTATCTATTGTTGTCATATGAGCATTTTTCTTGTTTAAATCTCGTAGACATTGACTTTTTTAGTCAGTCGGTTCTGTTCGATAACAAGCCGGTTCCTTTACAGGAATAGCACCGGCTAGCCGGTACTACAGAAGACACTTTTAGTTTTTGGCTGTCTAACTTTTCTTTGTAGGTACTCACATAGCAAGGGGGAGTATGTCCCATTTTATTTAACCTATTTTTTGCCGACATCTATGCACCTCTCAAGGGGGAGTTGACCATTTCTCGAGAAATATGGACTAACATATTCCATCTTTTTGTTTCGACAAAAAGGGGGAGAAGAGACCAATTGATTAAAACTAACTAAAATTCAGTAATAACCAGCTCTTTAATTAATTTTAAACTTTGGGTTTTGTCATCAACAAAAAGGGGGAGATTGTTAATACAAATAAACCGGTAAAACGCTTATTTCTATTCCGTGATCTTTATTGTTTTATTGATGACAAAACTTGAAGTAACATTATGCAAAAACTCTCTCTAAAAACACAAGCTTTCACAAAAACACAAAGTGACATAAAAATGTGTATACATTATTTTATGTAAACCAAAATTATACACAAAAATGTTTTCTAATTTCCCATCTAATTACATCATGCATGACCTAATCAAATGCAGCAAATCCAAGGAAAATCTCACAAGATTACACAAGATTTTTCAAGATCTTAAGAATCAAAATTCGGATTTGGTTACTGTTGGCCGGTTCCATTGTTTTTGGCTGCCGGTTCCATTCTCCAATGGCACCGGCGGAACCGGGCTACAGTAATATTTTTGGCTATAAATACCAAGCCATTTCTCATGATTTCACACACCTTCTCATTAACAAATACTCTCTTATCTACTGATCTTTCTCTCTACTTCTTGCATATTTCTTCTCAGTCTCTTATAGGTAATTTACTTCAAATAGGGAATTACCGAGCATTCATCCGAGACGATCAAGTTCCAAGTACCTTGCATTCGATCTCCGTAACTCTTTCAAGATTACATTGTTAAGCCTTGACCATTCCTTTGTAGTTGTTAGTCCATTCATCATTTTATATCAAGTGTAGTTGTATTGATTCGATTCTACCGTGTGAAGAATCTGTTATTTAGCTTTGTATTATTAAAGAAGTATAACCATCATTGTGAGGCTTCTTCGCCGGTCAAAAGGAGATTTGTGACTAGTGTTTAACAAACTCTCGAGTAGGTGACTCGGGGAGTGGAGTAGGGCAAGGAAGGTGTACTTATAGCCGAACCACTATAAATACTTGCGTCCCGGTTATATCTATCTAACTCTTTCTTTTACTTACTTTTATATTTGAACAAACCAAGATCAACATCAAGTCATTTCACACAAAGTTTCAAGCAAAATTTTGAAAAGATAACAATTAATCAAGAAAACTATTCAACCTCCCTTCCCCCCTTCTAGTTTTCCACAGTTTGGATCTTGCTTGACCCATTATTAGATTATCATATCAATATGGGATCAACTGGTACTAGGGAGGATTTATTACTCCATCCCTAGTGTAGGAACTAACCACACTCGACCAAGGCTGGTGTCTCTGCCAAACACAAGAACCATGTAAGTTCTCATCATAAAAACCCTGATCCGCCATTAGATACAAAAAACCAATATTTACTTTCAGGCATCACTATCCCCTATTCACCCCAAAATCACTAAAACCCCGACCAAACACATAAGGGAGAATGAAGTCATCAAAGAACGAGAACAGGGTGATGAGGGTCTAGGTGACTGGTTTGAAGCAGAGTTAGAAAAATGTAGAAGATTCAACAAGAATGGGATAAAATTTATTTAGATCCTAGGAGGCAAGCCCAAGATGATGCCCTCAGAAATTGGGAAGCTCAGATCGATCAACTTAGAAGACAAGAACATGAAGCGAGTGAATGCAAGATGGTTCACACACCGAAAAATGATACGCATCTGTGATAACCGGTAATATTTCCAGGGTTAAGTATTATAAAATATTATAGTTTTGTATTTTGAAGTCTTTCGATCTTGACAGTTTTCCTGATGAAAGCTGAAAAGTTGACTTATGTTGACTATTTTGCGTAAAAGCAGTTTTAGTTAAACGGGAATTTGATGGTGTATTGAGTTCGTAAATGAATCATTTATGATTCGTTTTCCTATTTTAGAGTGGATTTGAGGTTTTTAGTGCTTTTCAGGGAAGTTTTCTCGCGTTTAGCGAAAAAATCATCACGCAACGCATACCGGCACGACAGTTTAATTAAATGTGGAGATTTATGAGGTTGGGGATGTGTTAATGGGTTTATTTATTTAATGAATTCATAATTTTGAAGTAACGTTGAGTTAAATTGTATATCATGAACGTGAGATTTGAAAGTTAGCAGAAAAACGGTTGTTTCTGTGAAATTCGGTAAAAGACTGTGATAGTCGTAAAAGGTGAAATTCTGAGTGAAAATGAGTTTTCAAGCCATATTTGATGATTGGAAGTGTTTATAAATGGATGAGCAAGGTTCGGTTGAGTTTTGTCAAAAAATTCATGTTTTCGGTCCGGAGTCGGCCAATAACGGCTCTAAATGGATTTTTGTAGTAATTTAAAGAGATAAGTGTCATGCGAATAACCCAGGTTTATGGAAAAATGATTTTTAACGTAATGGAAATGATAACTAAGTTTGGTTAAAGATTTAAATAAATGAGAATTTAGCTTCAAGTGATCCTGACGCGAAAAGGAAAGCTCGGGACCCTCCTTGGATCCCATTTTGGACGCCTAGGGGAAAAGGGGACAAGATGGCTAAAATTTTGCTATGATGTCTCACTCGTACCATAATATGCCTCCACCACCTTATCCTATTTCACATACATGCATCATTTTTTAAATCAAAAAAATAAACTCTCTCTCCCTTTTTGCTCTCTATATCTGGTCGAACCCCAAGGAATGAGAAAGACACAAGTTTTGAAGATTTTGCCAAGAACACGGGTTATATGATTTTATTATTTGGGTTGATAACTAGTAGTTTGGGTTGAAGAAAACAAGGTTTTTAGTCTTATTTGCGCGTCTCGAATCGAAACCAAGCTAATCAAACAAAGTAAGTTTTTATAATAAAACTTTTAAATTTAAGTTGTACTTTTGTGATTATTGTGATGTCTAGAGGGCTAGTTTGTAAAAGTTGACTCGCCAAAAAGATCGAAAACTGGAAATCAAGAATGTAATAAAAGGGTGTATATGCGTTCGGCCTATCGAAGAAAAGAGAAAGAAAAGGTTTTTTGAGTTTAAATAAAATGGTTGTTGTGGTAAATTGTTTCGTTTTATAAAAATTGCTTATAAGAGCTTATTTGGGAGTGTTTGGCTGTATTTCAATAAGCTAGGATTTGGCTTATTGGGCGTTATATGATTTTTATATATTGAGTGTCTTGGTTGTGGACCGGCGCCAACAAGGGTTGTAGTGTTGGTTTGCCCTGGTGGGACTACCAATCAAGGGTGCGTTGGTTTGATTTTGAGCCTGATAAGGTGCAGTGTTGGGTTGGTTTCGACCCAATTTTGGTGCAGTTTGGCTGAGGTCCGGCCACATGTTTAGGTTCGTTGGTTTTATGGTTTTGTGGGCCACAAAGGGCTCGGCCCATTTGGTTTTGGCTTATTTGTGATAAGCTTATTCGGTTATAAGCTTATTCGGTTTTGTCTTATTTGGTTTTAGCTTATTCGGCTTTGGCTTATTTGGTTTTAGCTTATTCGGCTTTGGCTTATTTGGTTTTAGCTTATTTGGCTTTGGCTTATTTGGTTTTAGTATCTTTCGAGGTCAATTATGCGCATGTTGGTTTTGGAAAGTATTCGGGCCACGGTCACTTAATGGGCCACGGCCATGTGTAATTTCGGATTTATATTGGTTCGACTTAATGGGCTTAAGACCCATTGGGTTAGTTTATAAATAAACTTATGTAAAAATGAAATATGGAATAAGTTTCGCTATCGGACTAAGCATTTTGGACCATGATGGACCTCATTGTGCCCATGATAAATAAATGAGTTTGTAGGAACTTTTATAAATGAATCTAAAGAAGTTGTGTTGATTAAGAGGGGAATTTTCTTTAAGATTCTTGTCGATTTTGAAAGGGGTTTTTTTGCCGTGACGGTTAGATAAATCATGTGAAAGTAGAAGATATTGATGTTGACGGAATAGTGTGCGTCACAGAGAAATGTTATGAAAACTGTTTTGGATTAAGGTTTAATACCTTTGGAAAAGTGTGTGTCATGAAGACGTTACGGGTCATGCCTAAAATTTTTTGAGTGAAAGAAGATATTATACTTAGAGCTTGTTGACTAGAAAGAAAAAGGTAGAGAGATTATTTCGAGGTTATTAACGAATAGAATGTTGAGTTTAACTTGAGAAATTTTATACCAATACAAAATGATGTAGTCTCATTGAAGCTCTTACTTTAATATGTACTATTTATAAGAGCCGTTTGTGTCGATTTTAATTGAGGAATTGGATGGGTGTATCGTAAGGAAGATTAATGTGTGAGGTAAAAGCATTTTGGACATATTTAATGTTCGAAACCATTTTCTACCCTGTTAGACGGATAATAAGACAAGAAAATTATATATAAAATATTGTTTTTTTTTAAAAAATTATCAAAGTAATCATGTATTTATATATAATATATATAATAAATATATATATCGTACGTCAGTACGGAAATGTTTCGTATTATTGTATTTGTGGCTTGTGAGCTCTCTTGCTCGTTTCTTTTTCGTCGCGATTGTTTCGCGGCGGGTTATTTTGGTCGGTTGTTATCGTTAAACAGTTTGAGGAGTTTGAGGTGTATTTGTGTGCTATAATTGTGTTGCGTCGCACTTTTTGACCCCAATGTGTTTTTTGAGTCGTTTTCGGTAATACCACACAACCATAAAATGAGATGAGAAAGTGTGATAATGAGATAACGTCTTGGTAACAAGACGGCGGTTTTTGTAATGAGATTAACGGTGTGATATATCGGGTTTGGAATAATATAGATTTGGAATGGGATTTTGGGATGAAAATGAGGATTTTGCGTGAGTTAAGGCCAACACTTGTACAATAAGATAATTTTATAGGAGTATTGATATAGTAAGTATATATTAGGTCGTTGTCGGGTGCATTGTGCCGCCTTGTGTAGTGATTATTGTTGTTTTTGCTTGATTGAGGATTGTGTGGTTGACGCTTTGTGATTGCAGAGATTTTAGGTGAGTTCTCGTAACCCCACTTTTTACTGGTTTTTCCGTTAGGGAGAAAGGATACTCAAATGTGTTTTGAAATGTTTTGAATGATCTGTACGAAATGTGGTTTTGTTTTTGGGATAAGTTGTGTGCTTATGACTGCTATGTGAATATTATGTGATGCATGATTGTTTGGATTGTGTGTAGGTACGCTACCAGGAGTCTGTGATATTATTGGATTCGGATGGGGTACGCCTACACAGTTTATTTGTGATATTATTGGATTCGGACTGGGTAACTACGTCCCTACCAAGTATGTGTGTGATTATTGGAGCGGATGGGTACGCCTACCCAGGTTTGTGTGTGGTCCTGCCCTAATTTTAGTGCTCTAGCTGGTAGGCCCTTTAGGTGCGTAAGTGACATATGGTTATTGATTAGCGATGATGCTAAGATTGTTTGCATATATTCACTATCATATTGCACTACTGTCCATTGTTAAAATATTGGCACAGCTTTTAGGTTTAAGGTCAAACCTACGAGCTCACCAACATTATTGTTGATGTTTTCGAGTATCATTTTCAAGTGTGTCATATCAAAGGTATGTGATTGGTATTGGAAGAAGAAAGATGTAACCCAAGGGGACTGGGTAGAGATGGATGTAGAAATTGAATTATGTTAAGATTTTAACTTGTAAAGTTCTGTAAAACTTCAGTTTTATGAATGTAAACTATAAAGTGTATGATTTTGTATCTTGTGCGATGAATGGTATCGTCGCATCTCGTGTTTCCACCATTGACGGGGTGTGACAGATTGGTATCAGAACCCAGGTTATAGAGAATGCCAGTTTTTATAAAATAAAAAGCGCAACTATGACCAGAAAGTGAAGTCTATTTTAGTAAAACCTCAAACATGGCAAAAGTTGAATAAGCTGAGTAGTTTATAGTACTATTCCTAAGCTACGCATAGCCTAATCAACTATGTTTAATTCAGAAAGGACTATGAAATGATGGGGTTAGTTTTCTAAAGCTATGTTAGGGGGAGGGAAGGGATGTGTGAGTAGTGTGACCACCTAAAAATGATTAGGAGTAAAGGGATAAAACAACTTTGCGAGTGTTGAGATTGAGATTGTCTAGTTGATTTTAGATTGCCTTGTTCGGCCTTCAGTAGTAGTAGTGTGTGATGTCCTTAGAGGAGTGTAAGTAAAAATCTGCTCGCGGTAGTTAGCGATGATTGATTGTTGGTGGTTGCGCCATGCTTTGCCTTAGTGTTGTGGTGTTTTTGCTTAGATAAATTTTGTGAATAGTCGATGGTAGTCTTTAAGCGACGTTGATTTTGGAAATGTGCATTGGTGGATTATGTGTTTTATGTGTTGACCAGTTGTGCCTGTTCGGTGATTATCGTTCGTAATCTTTCTGTTTATATTTAATATATATTGGAACATATATTATAATGATATTCATGTATTAGGATATATATATTATATATACTATATATAATATTGTTTATATTATACGGTTCCTTTACGAACGTCTAGAATATTTAAACAAGTTGTATATGTGTGGTTTATATAGTATGTAAGATCAATATTGATGTGAATGTAATTTGGATAAAATATTTTATACTTTTTACCCTTTATATACCTATTTATATCCCAGGAATGTCTACCCCCAGTGTTTGTTGTACCCAGAGATGAGAGTCCACCTGTGGATCTGACAAGAAGCAGACTAGAGAAGGACTTCCGAGGTTGCCGTGCCAACTAGTCTTGTAGGATCCCTATGAGTGCCATTAGGCAGGCTTATTTATGATGGACGGACACTAAGTCTGGAGCCTTACGAGAGAATTATTACATCAGATACGGAGACAACATTGAAGTCACTACCCTGCTATAGCTCCAATACCGGTTTTCGTTCCCATTCTTCGCAGAGGAGGACCGCACGTATGGTAGTCGATGTATCCACATGTGCGATGTCATCGAGATGCCTATCTATGCCAGTATATGGCAGATGTGAGGCTTGCTATTGTCTAAGTCTGCATCGATCGTAGAGGTTTCAGAATCCTTTTGTTGATAGTTTCGCCATCTGTGATCGCCATCCAGAGAGACCGTTTTCCTTTTATGAGGAAGCGTTATTGAGTGGTAAGTACTGAGTTTAGTAGAGGATAGATGAGGTAGGAGGATGATGAGGTGGATGAGGAGATAGAGGAGAGATATAGATTCTGGGACGCAGTTGTTGAGTGAGGACACAGGACGAGGGACACTACTGTCAGTAGGATTGAGGATCGCTCTGTGTGCGGAGAGAGACTTGAGTGGTCCTACTATGAGGGTCGAGGGAACCGAGTTATGGTATGATAAGGATTAGGATGTTAGATGATTTTGGAGACTCTGGTTAGGGTTGTTGTGGGTGTGCACGGTATGAGACGGGACGTGGGACATAGTGGTGAGAGAAGTGTGATAGGTCTTTGTGCTGGTACGAATAAGGCGTGGGGGATTTGCCTGATTGTGTGCGGCTGGATGGTGTCCGGTGGTTTTTTTTTTTTGTTTTGAGTTTAGAGGTAGGAGGAGGTTGGACGGGGGTTGCGGGATGGTTGTTTTGCTCTTGTACTTATTTGCCCCACTATCTAAGAGTACCCCACCCGTTTTGGTTCCCATTCTCCGTAGGACCGCACGTATGGCTGTGCGCGTTCCACATGCGATGTCATCAGGCCTCTCTGCCGGTATGGCAGAGGTGGCAGCTATGTCTGAGTCCGCGTTCCATAAGAGGTTTCGGTCCTCTTACTAGAGTTTGCCATCTGTGTCGCCACCAGACCTTCCTTTGCGGAAGCGTTATCGTGGTACATCTAAGTTAGTAGAGGATAGTGAGGAGGATGACGATGAGGAGGATGAGGAGATAGAGGAGAGTATGGATTCTGATAGTGTGAGTGAGGACGCAGAGAATGAGGGTCCTACTGCAGAGGATGAGGATCCTGCTGAATGATGGACTTGGTTTAGAGGAGGAGGGGGAGGAGGTTGTACCTGGGGGTCAGCAGCAGGCAGCTTCGGTTGTAAGGATTACTGTGAGCGCGCCTTTAGGACTTGGGTATGGAGCGCTGAGGCGCCGTGAGTTAGCATTAGAGGAGGGTGATATACACAATACGTTTGAGGTCAGACATGGTTCTGGATCGGCACCAGAGTCCGAGAGACCTGAGAGGGTGTCAGCATTTAGATAGCCCACACTTACCACATGGACAGACCCGAAGGATGGTATGATTTATATTGATATTCCTGATTACCCACCACCAGCACCACCTGTACATACACCACCTTTACCCGAGTAGACATCTGGTTTACTTCCTATTTCTCTATCACATTCTGATGTTCCATCACCTATTTCATCGCCTATGGTACCTTTGACTGTACCATCTCCTGTAGCTACACCCGCTACAGTTGAGACTGAGGGATTTCTAACTAAGCTAGGAGCTCAAGTCAAGATGCAGGGGGGATTGATTCATGACCATGCAGTACGATTGGAGGAGTTATCGCCTGCTCTGTTTAAGAGGTACGATATGGACATAGGAGAGTTATTTAATAGGTCAAAGGCGGTTAGGGATGAGATTTTCTCCCAGAGGTACCGGTTTAGGAGTTTGGAGTACAATCAGGAGAGGGTCGCAGTGACATTCGGAGCGATATGGAGGCCAATGTTAGCCCTTGAGGCTTGGGCAGGTCAAACGGACGGCCAAAGAGCAGCTCTGTGGCATGCCGTCAGTGATGTGCAAAGAGAGAACCATGATTTACAGTTACAGCTTACTGAGGAGAGACATGCACAATTAGAGTTGGCTGAGGTTGTTGACGGTATAAGGAGAAGGCGGGAGCCCAGAGGAGGTGCGTAGGGTATATGAGGTTTTGGTTAGTAGTTTCTGTATATATATATATTACTAAACCGGGTAGCATCGGTTAGTGATGGTTATGATTTAGAAAGTATCTTTTTGTATTGGTGGTTATGACGGATCATTCTAGTTATTAGGTGATTTGTATTTAAACCATTTCGTATTAGTGAAGCAAATTTTGTTTGGTTTTCGTGGATAGCGGTATTTTGTGTTGTTTCGTGTTAGTTAAGAGCGTAGTTTTGCCCGTGTGTGAGTGTGTTGCGATTGGTTGCTCGTGATAGGGCAGATACTCACTTCCTTATTAGGTTATGGTGTGCGATGTATTTAGTGTATTCTATAAGCTCAAAATGTATTCGGGCTGACCGATTATACCATCTCGTTAGGAGATAGTGTAGGAAGGTAATAGACCATGAATGGTCACGAGGAAGTATAGGAAAGAGTGGTGATGATCGGTTTGGAAACCTGATCATATATTGAATTTGTAAGATTTTGAGAGGTATCTTGACCTACCTAAGTAAAGTGAGATGTAAGACACCCGTTGAGTAGGATTAATTTGGAAAAGTTTAAAGCGTGAAATGATGTGGTCTAGATTTTAGAATGGCCTTCCTAGAAGGATAAAGCCGGGATGGTTTGACCAAGTAAGGTTTATTTAGAGATTTTGAGTGAGTAAGTGTTGGTAAGGTAGAGTATGAGTTGAATTGTGTAGGACATATACCCTGTAGGGTTTGTCCCGTTGGTTGAAAAACCGGAAAGATTTGGCAATGCCAATTCTAATAGATTTATCGTCACGTCGAGGACGGGATCATATCCTGACACCCGACTGAGGCAGTGAGACCTAAAATTAAGGAATTGTGAAGCTAAGAGGTAGCATGAGAAGTTATCGT
>BQNB010103558.1:0-24010 GCA_026074375.1 Tanacetum coccineum | reverse complement strand
GAACTAAAACCCCGATTGGTACGTGTAACCAATGGCTTAAAGATCACTTAGTACTGTATTAAAGAACTTATAACAACCATATTAATTTAGAAATTAATGCCCAAGGGGCTGATTTAAAATTGATTCAAGAATCGTTTTAAAACGCGCGATTTAGGCCCTTTTACACGTACCCAATAACAAAACCAATTAAAGTATGCATAACAAATGGCTATGGGATCAAAATTACCAGATCATAAGACCCTATATGGGTTAAATTAATTTCAAAAAATAGGCCTTAGAGGCTGTTTTAAAATTATCCATTTGATTCCATTAAAAACACGTGTTTTTAGCCATTTTTACACATACAAGATGATCAAATGACACATATGATGGCTCTTGATACCACTATAGGTGCTGAATTAAAAGATTATCATATAAACAAATATTAAACGCAGCGGATAATGCACCTATCAATGGATCCATAGAGTCATATGATCAATCAAAGAAAAACAAGAAAAGTAATACCTTTGTAGCGTGATCGGTAGAATCAAACGGTGACCTTCACTATAACACGAAACACCAATAAAACCAAGTGATCAATGGAGATCACCTCTATGATGTATCCACACTACACTTCCTTGTATACCAATTGATGCTAGTCTTAAACCTGTAACCTTGGAATTCACCTTGAATAATCTAGATACAAAGTGATAGTAAAACAAGAACACATCAAAACCCTTATGAAGAGTGTGTTGTGCCGTGTTTATATAAGGGAGAGGAGGAGAGAGATCTTAGAAAAGTTGTTATCAATCAAATTAATTAGGATATCACAATTAGGAGATCATCCATATATACATTTGACTAAATAAAAAACAATCTTATCCCTTCTAATGCCATAAGTGGCCGGCCCCCTCTATAGGTCCAAATGGGCTTGCCATTTGTTTTCCAAGTCCAATAAACTAAGTCCATTACTTATTTATTAGAGGCCCTATATTGATCCAGCGTTACGTTGGTTATTTATATACCGTAAATACAATAAACACGATATATAAATGGTACCTCAGTGTATATGTGTGTGACCCCATAGGCTCACATGTGTCTAGCCATATAATTATTTATTATGACATGAGCATACTCCAACAGCTCCCACTTGCGCACGTCATAATAATCAAGTAATTATACAAGCAAAGGTTAGCGTCTAGCAACACGCCAATGCCCCTAGAGACATATGAGGATAGTTTCTTAAACATCTCATTTAAATGGTTTAGGTATCAATCATCCTTTTGTTATAGATACTATGTTGAACATCTGACATGGATCATTAGTCATTCTAATGTTTAACAATTCTGTTTCTCGATATAGACATTGAACTAGATTACCAAATCAATCAAGTATCATCTTAATTATATTTGGGTGCGGCCACACATACATCTGTTCAAATCATCGAGGGGCCTAGTAGTATCTTACTCCATAACATGTGGAGAAACAAATCCTATTTTGACTGCACGTGTCCGTTATGTGTTTCATATCCCTCCTAAAAATGGCCTTTATAGCAGCCTTCAACAGGTCAGCGTTGAACCATATCAAAGATTGACATTCCACACACACAAAACCTACTTGCATCTCAAGTCTAAGGATGAGAGACATAACCACTTGCGAGATTCACTATTGACGCTGATCCATGTAGTGAATACTCGTAGGTTGGGTCAGTCCAATGTTCATCCAATGAACAACATATGAGTTTGGCGGTATCATCCTTTAATATTCATACTGTATGAATATAACCAAAACACTCACATTTGTCTTAATTCAATGATGCTCCCGTATCATTAACTGACAATGGACGATTTAGAATAAATAAATTATTCATGGAATTAAACATGCTAATATAGAACACAGTTGTATAAATGAAGACGATCATACCAGGTATATCAATTCATTGTTTAATACAACTGCTTAATGTTCCATTATCCAAATACTAAAAACAGATATACATGAGACTACTAGCAGGTCAAAGTTCAATGTTCCTAGCATGATAAACATGTTTGGTACAAGACATTAACTTTGTAAAAAGTACCAACTTAGTTGTCATCTGAGTGACCTTTGAGAATACTTGTTTCAAAACTCACAAGCAGTGAAGGTTTTGAATAATACGATGATTGTCATTTTGTATATGTGCGTTCAAGTGCTAATACAATAATACTAGCATCGCCATAACAAATTACATAGGTTGTTTGAAGCAAGCAAAACCACCTATATGAGACAGTCTTCTTAACAGCTTCCCAAACTGTAAAGTATTCTTATTCTTTAATGAATAGTGCAACAATGCTTTCAATCAAGCATGTCTAGTCAACAGTATTATCATTTATGATGAAAATCCTGCTATGACTAGGATTGAGAATCATCTCAATCAAAATAAGCATTAGTGTATAAACTCAACACTAATCTCCTTATTAAAAATCTGTAAACGGATGAAACATGTCTTTTATTCCTTTGCAGGCCTTTTAGAAGTTCTTTCAATAGTAGTTTAATGAGTTTCACTTAATTACTATGGTTTGTAGGTTTCATCTTGCATTTAATGAAAGTGGGCTACAATTTGTCTAATACATATCATGACATACATAATGAAACCTTTAGCTAAACCAAATGTTTTCAAACATGTGTTTAACTCATTCGGTGAGATAGAACTTAAGTCTTGCTCAATGATGTGTCATGTTATGTTATACTTATTAATCGTGTATGTTTATCCTAATAAACATTTGTTCTAAGGTTTTATGTTTTATTTCGTATATCTCTTGATAGAAATATTATTCCAAACTAAGGATTAAAATCTAGCTTAGGTGAAATATTATTTCCTAATACTGGTGACAACTTATAAGTATAGAAAGACAAACATAATTGCTATGACTAGATTTAAAGGTATATTAGGAGTTCTCTTGTTTCCAATCAATATCAATTGTGAATTTAAACTGAAGATTTCCAGCTCCCTAGATGGCATGCTCTACCCAAACTTGGATTTTATGCTTGACAATTTTCTACAGATAAATTGGATCATAATCCTTTTGATTAACACTCGTCTCGCAAAGGTACTCATTCAAGAAGGAGTTTAGAATCCAATTGCCATTTATTTTCTCATATTCAGGAAATCAAGTATGGTAATTTATATTTTATTCATTTACGCTTGCAAGGAAAGAAGCTTTAATCATTGTCAATGCTTACGTCATATGTAAAAATCCCATTTTCAAACAAGGGTTTGCGATTAAATGTGTGTATATTTTTATCCATTAGTCTTCTCTAGAAGACACATTTTAATTCTCTGTTCTTAGCGATTGGTGAAAGATCAAATCAAAAATTTCAAATTTGATTTCTTTCATGGACTATATCTCAATCATGTATTATGTCGTTAGCTATTGCATTCAAAAGGTTGTGTAAGAAGAGACTTTCTCCAAAAACAGATGCTCCCACTTGCTTCGTATAAGAGGAAACTTTCTCCAAATACACAGCAAGTTGAGTAACAATAAAATTGTTCTCATTTGGGAGGTATAATATTTACTGACAGTTCTTGACTCTAGTTTGATAATAACACGCTTAACATGATCTCAACATATTTAAAACTTCAGTTAAGACTTAATGAGAGTCTTCCCATTCCATTACCTGATGGTGTCTTAGTTACCTTCTTGGTTGGAACCATATTGAGTAAATATATGGCTTTACTCTATTTTGTTAACCTTGATAAGATTAGAGGCAGGGTAGTTAAAGTTGTCAAAAATTAAACAATATCAAGAGAGTTGGATTTACACATCAGACATACCAAAGCGATGTAGTATTCTATGAATAATGGGAATTTATGAGACAGTATCCAATTCCTTTGATAAACTTTAATACCCTTTGGCTCAATCCTTGCCAATTTGTTCAAACATAATGGCATTAACATTAATTTCAAGCCAATTGCATGCTATAACGTAGAAGTCTTAAAGAAGTTCAAGGACTTTATGTACGTATCTTACCTAAAAGACATAACACGTTAATCGCTAACATTACGTTATAAGTCTTTGAACATTTTAATGACTTCATGTACATGTCGTGACAATGAGACATGACAAGTCAATTGCTTACTTTATAAGCCTTAGAACAGTTCAAGGACTTTATGTTTATGTCTTTACAAGAAGTCACAAGCATATTAAATAAAGTATTATTGAACGCTGACTCTTGACTTCAACTATCTTTTCAAGTTAATTACATACTTCTTATTGATGTTCCTGTACAAGAATTAATAATCAGTTTGGCTAAACTCTTTAGGTGAATTTGATGAAGTAGGTTTTTATTATATTTTCTGACACTAGTTCTAAGCCCTAGGGCCGCATACATCAAGGGGTGTATAAGTTCTTAGTAGAGTTATTAGTTGCTTACCATGCGGCTAAGAAAAACCATAAGTCATTTGTTATAATGTTGTACTGCACAACATTTAAGATATTTTCTCCATTGTGCATGGCACAACATCAAGCATTTATACAAACAAATGAGCATATTATGAGTCAGGTTACGATCCTGAGACTAGTGGGTTATGAATCCACCACGCTTCAGTATGTTATATGAATAATATGACAATGTCACTGGATTATGATATGATTTAAGTCAAAACTAAAATCACGTTTGCATTACAAGTATATATAGAACTTTATTGTTTAATAAGCAATCGTGCAAAAGTATTGTATAGATAACGTTTCAGGCAGCGACATCAGAAAAGCGACAAGTTATCTAATAGAATAAGATATGAAATAGATGCATTTCTATGTGAAAAAGTAAGTTTTATTTCAAGGCAAGAAGTCTTAGAAATAAACGTGGGAGTCACTTATAAGGTGAAAGCTCATAGCTACATGAATTTATACAAATTACATGTGCGTTCTGGATCAGTAGTAAAATGCATTGCCTACACTGGACTTAGACACACAGTAAAAATTTGGGTCTATACAATGAAGTTGCAAGTTAGAAATTTTATTTTCTTTTTTACTCTTAGAATATCTCGAACATTAATCTTTAATGTGAGCCTCACGGACAAGGAACTAGGTAAACATGTACTTAGATTTTCAAGGATCAAGAGCATCAAGTTCTACTTATATATGATGGACTAGCCATATCATGCATTCCTTTAAATTGAAAGTTCTTGCATGCAATTCCTCCTTCTACATTACCTCAAGGGTGTCATAGAATTTTCTTCACGAAAAAATATCGAAGTTATGGGGAAAACAACTAGAAAAATGTTATTAATTTTCTTTCTCTTTCGGGGATTTATTGAGATTTTATTTTTAATTATTAAAACTCATACCATGTCTTGACGCTTCAAGATGTATCATTTTGGTGGCTATAGAATACATGTTCTCTAGTCATCCAAATAAGATGTGCAACCGTACTTAAGCGTTAGACTTTTACAAGATAAAACGATTTCTTGAGTAAGTATGCTTTGAGTTTTGATTAGGATTGGAAAATTCAAGTGTTCCTATTATAGCTTTCTCATTAAAAGTAGGCAAGGATAGAAATGGGTTCTTATTCTTACTAAGAATAGTACGACTTAGTTGGTTCCTCTAATACAAGGGAAAGGAAATAAACTCTTTTGTATACGTTTTGTGTTGCATTAAATGTCATTAATAGAAATTACAAAGTTCATATTAGTATTTCATATAATTATCCTTTTGAAAAAATTAACTATCCTTGTTGATATATAAACATTTATTTTATGAAAGGCTAAGATCATCATTGAGGTTCTACCATCACATCAGTTGATCTGCTAGCAATGATAGATTCAATAGGTAGGTGACGTTCACCAATTGCAAAACCTGTGCAATTCTTAGACCATATAGAACTCATGACATTTGTAACCAGAGAAACAATGTCAGGCTGGCATGTTTAGTCCTATCCTTGCCTCGAGTCAAGGTCTCACCTGCTTAACTCGATTAAGTCATCCAATGCGAGAACATGCGAGAATATATCTAGGTCTCACAATAGAGTATAGTAATCATTTGGTTACAAGTCACTTACGTCTCACGCAGAGCAGAAGTATTGTAAGTGATCTCAACTAATCAGACGGCATGACTTAAATTTGTGACGGGTATAAGTTTTGATAAATATATCAAAAAGTGTGTACGAGAAAGCATGCATTCATCCTTTGTAAGTTTAACTTAAGTCTAATACTTGTTTTTATGTGTGTCAAGTTGTTCATTTTCATGATTAATATTTATAACCTAGGTGGAATAAATATTAGTTTAAACAATATAAATTAAATAACAATCATAACATTTATTTAGTGTTATTTATATAAAAACCAAGTGTTTAGTTTCAAATCATATTTAAACTTTAAAATAAATCAAAGATTTAGTTTTTAAAATTGGTTTGTGTTTTATTTTTAGTTTTATAAAAACATATGCAAGTTTTATACATTCCAAGCATATATAAAAGCAAACAAACAAACACAACCACAAGTATGCAAAGCCTCAACCGATGAAATCAACTGGCTTGTCTTGTGAGCATCATGAGAACAAACTAGTCAACTAAGGTTTAACCACACAACCATAAGGAGGTCTCCCACTTGCTCCAAGAACCATCATGAGCAAGTGAAAACCTTAATGAACTTGATGCCCAAAATTGTCATAAAATTTTAGCTGACTTCACGGGTCTTAAAATCCTGAGGAATCTTCCCAATCTCGAGTCCAGTTGAATAAGTTATTTTTCCCATAAGTTTTGAACCTGCTACATAATTCAGCTCTAACTCCTTATAGAACTTGAGAAAATCTTATTTTTTAGTGGAAGTTCATCGTGTAGCTCCAAATTTGGTTTTATGCTTTAACTATTGCGCCATTTCGAAAATGTCCAAACAACGGTTAAAATTATTTTATAATTGAATACCTTAATCTATCATTATAACTACTATAATAGAAATACCCAAACTATGGCTACAACAAAAATTAAACACTACAAAAAGTAGCCAAATCAATGGGAAAACCCAAAACTGAAATTAAATGCTATATTAACGAAAACAAGTCCACAAGGTGGTCATGGTTTTTATTGGATTTGCTATACAACATAATAAAAACCATTATATCATGGATTAACATGGTGTTGGCTAATTCCATGGCCCAAAACATGATGTATTTCCATGGAAACAAAATGATAACAATAAATTAATTGTTTAGCCAAACCAATCGAAGCAAATAAATTAACTAGAATTAATACCCGATTGGTACGTTGTAACAATGGCTTAAGGACTACTAGTACTATATTAAAGACTTATGACAACCTATTAATTAGAAATTAATGCCCAAGGGGCTGAATTATAACCGATTGAAGATCGTTCCAAAACCGCCAGGCGATTTAGGCCCTTTATTTACACTGTACCCAATAACAAAACCTGTTTAATGAATGCATAACTATAATGGGACTTTGAGATAAAAACAATAGCGACTTAAGACCCTTTATAGGTCGAAATTAATTCAAAATTAAAGTCATAAAGGATGTTTTAAATTTATCCTTTTGATTCCATAAAAAAACAGCAGTTTTTAGCCAGTTTTACGCATACAAGTATGAATCATATGAATCAATGATGATGGCTCGTGATACCACTATAGGTGCTGAGTTAATGAATTATATCTAACAAAATATTTAAACGCAAAGTGAAAAAGTTACCTATTCAACAAGATCCATTAGAGTCCTTTATGATCAATCAAGTTAAACAAGAAAGTAATACCTTGTAGCTGTGATCGGTAGAATCAAATGGTGCCTCACCTTAAACACAACACCTTCCAATGAAACCAAGTCGATACAATGAGATCACCTATATGATGTATCCACATACACTGCCTTGTATACAAATAAATGCTAAGTATTAACCACCGGTAGCCTTGTAAAACCCCTTTGAATGAACAAGATTCAAAAGTTGGATCAAGAAATACAAAAACACATCATGTGTGTGTTTGTGTGTCGTGTTTTTATAGAGAGAAAAGAGGAGAGATATATGGTAAATTGGTAATCAAATTAATGAGAGAATATCTCATATTTATTAACCAAAATTAACTTGATCTTATCCCTTTTGTTTCTATAGTGGCCGGCCACCCTTATGGGTGTTAGTGGGCTTTCTTAAACTTTTCAAGTCCAATAAATATAGTAGACTACTTATTAATTAGAAGCTCAATATTGATCCCGAGTTACGTAGGTTATTTATATACCGTAAATACAATAAATACGATATATTAAATGATACCTCAGTGTATATGTGTGTGACCCCATAGGCTTATATGTGTCTAGCCATATAATTATTTTTTATGACACGAGCATACTCCAACATAAACGAGAAGAATTAAAACACACAAGACACTCCTAAAATGCATAGAAATAAATGATTGGGTTGCCTCCCAATAAGCGCTTGTTTTTGTTCGAGTCACGAGCCTAACTCTACACTTATTTAATAGACAAAGGGGGGTTCCCTTACCACTGAGTTCAAGTGGGTGATCGAAATGATACACACCATTATTGTGAGAAGGGGTCATTATGTTGGGAAAATTTGGTTGTTAAATTATATGCTCCAAATGGTGTGTTTTTTTAATCCTAACATTCTCTATTTCTTTTGGCCTAACGGGTGAATTAAGTCCTCTTCTTTAAAAGAAACATCCTTAGTTCTAATTCCCTATCATTTTCTATCATCTTATTTTCAAAAAAACTCAACACCTAGGGGATTACTTTGTACCCTAATAATCTTGGTTTATAATCCCATAAATGTTTTTTACGAATATCAAATGCATGGGTATAATAATAGCAATATGTATATCTTACGGGGCGTTGAAAGATGACACGTATTATGAGTTGAAAGGCGTGTATGATTGGACCAAATGATTATTCTGTCTGACATCCTAAAACTATTCCGGGACTAGGTGGTTTGAATGGGTGGTTTGGGGCCTTTTCATTCTCTATTTATACTTTTTGGATGGAAAATAGGAAAAAAGGATATGTTGACGGCTTCCGATTATCAACACTAGGAATTTCCCAAGAACTAAGAGGTCATGATTATAAGTATTCAAGCTTAAATCCTCTAGTGGTGTTTCGTCTAAAGGTTCTACCTCAATCGGGATTCCTATAATCTCTTCTACTTCATCCGGGTAAGTCACGGGCGATGTGTTTTCCTCAAATGATGGGAGGACTTGTAGGGTACTTTGTGGGTTTGAATTTTCCGCATCATATCGGAACTTGATGTTTCGGTTATTGTTTATACCAGGCTTAAAGCCAAAGGTACTTTCCTTTACAAGAGGTGGACTAGGGAAAGATATGAGGACGTATTTGAAACAGACGTGATTTAGCGAGTAGAAGTCAGGGGGCGTGGAAAGAGTGCTTTTTGCACTGAGGGTTTCTGAGAATTTAGATTGCTAGAGGTTTCGGGATCCCTAGTTTCTCGGATACCTTGTTTATCTTTTTGATAATTTTTACTCTATTTTATTCCGGCCCTTATTTTCATCTTTTAATTTATCTACAATCCTTTAGTGAGAGTTGCTCATGAAATCACTTCCAATTACGCACATGTATTCTTCAAGTTGCTTCACTCTCTCTTCCTAATCGAGAATGAAGTTCATCACAAGATCCTCGAATGCTTCTTGGCGCGATGGCTCTAGGGTAGTTGATGCATCATGTTGTTTGACATTCCAAAAATGCTTTCACTCCTTCCCATTAGTAAGATTGCCTTTTCTATAAGTGTACCAATTTTGCACTCCATGACCCCTAATAGCTGCTTCAGGTTTGAGTTTTCGTAGTCAATGTTTCCTTCCTCTAGAATGACGGGGTCTTTCCATCCTTCTTCTTCGTATTGGGATAAATCCTTAATGGTTTCCCATGTTACTTATGGCCTTAATTTCCTAAGTCTCCCACACGTGCCCTATGGTCAATGGTTATATGATGTGGTCTGTAGCGAAATAGTCGTTAAAAGATTTGAACTTTGAGCCATAGATTACAAGGACACTCGATGAGGGACTTTTAGGTGTAAGTCCTTGAAAAGAGTCCACGCGTCATAGAGAGATTCATCCTTGAAACCCCCCCCCCCCCCCCCCCCCCCCCCACCCCTCCCCCCCCCCCCCCCCCCCCCTCTGTTGGAACATCAAGATATCATTTCAAAGTTCAGCAGTTCTTCTCGGTGGGAAAAATTGTGCGAGGAAACGAGTGGCGAGATCATTCCAAGTCGAGATGGATCCCGCGGGTAGATGATCAAGCCAATTGATAGCTTGGTCATGAAGAAAAAAGTGGAATAGACGCAAACGAGTAGTATTTCTTGTATCACTATTAAGGTCAATGGAATCTATAATTCTGAGAAAGTCCTTAAGATGTTGGATCGGATCTTCAAATCTGAGTCTGTGGAATGAACATCCATTTTGCACCAACAGAATGGTGTCGGGTCGCAGATTGTTCCCTTTGGGGAGCTCAATGGCATTTCGATATCCCTCATGGCTAGGTCTGGAGTAATCTCCGAGAGTATAGATAGGATTCGCGTCTCCCATGGTGGTTGACAAGAATGATTTACAAAACAGATATCTATGAAAAGAAAAGATAGACTACGAGAAAGCTTATATAATGAAAATAAAATTCTTACTTGATAGGTATCATGCGAGTAGACCTAAGTTAAATAATGGTCAAAACCTAACTATTCCCCGGCAGCGGCGCCAAAAACTTGATGTGTGCGGTTGTCATAAAGACTTCTACATGAAGTTTTACAACTCCGTAGGCAGTGTACCTAATCGTTGTAGTGTAGTATAGGCAAGACTCGAGGGTTGTTATCGTTCTCTAGGGGAATAGGTTGGGAAGGCTCGATCAAGATCTAACATAGGTCTACAGGGTTGAGAGAAGATTCTTTTTTTATTTTATTTTATAGAAAGCAGTAAAAATCATTGGTTTGAGAGGTTGGTTTGTTTAACTAATAAAACTAAATATAATCTAATCTACTGATGATAACTTTATGATAAAAAGATGTATTTACTTAATCATGTACTACTCCTTAGATTGCTTCTCCTAATTCTGTTGCTTTATCACACTTGTGATGATCTGTGTAAGTATTTCCTAAGTCATGAACGAATTACACTAACCCGTCGTCTATTTAATATTCTGGTAAGACAACGAACAAGTAAGGTAGTACGAAGACTATTATAAGGCCCCTAAGAGTATATTAAATGTAATTGAAATATCTTAAGAGGGATCAACCATATTAGGGGCAAGGTAGTATAAAGACTGTTACCGATGGTATCCTTTCTACACACTCGTGTTCCCATAGGAACAGTGTATGCAAAAATCTTAATTCTTATGGCTAGTTTTCTAAAAGCCTAACCAGCACATCATCATAGAAAGCAATATTAAAAGGATCTAAAATCTAAGTTTCATATAATCATAAGTAAATACAAAGGAGGGTTTACCCTAACATGTTATAAAGAAATCAAGAACATAAATCAATCAAACAACACATAGACATATCGAATGATTAAAGATAAACAATCTTACTTGATTAAAACATGGATTAAGGTCAGTTTTTTACAATCAGCGGTTTGTAGGCCTAAAGATGGCTAAAAACTGCTAGAATGATTAGGGTTCGTCTCCCAAAAGTTACACAAAGTTACACACTTAAAACCCTAAAATCATTTTGATGTTTTTATATGAAAGGTCGCGTCGGCGTCGTGTTGTAGTTGTTTGGACGCCGTTGCAAGTAGAATCATTTTAGAGCTGGTTAAGTCGGCTACGGTCCTGACGCACGTCGTCAATCTATGACTTCGTTTACTAGAAAGATCACGAAGGAGGTCGCCATTGTATGCCACCAATTCTTCAAGATAAATGGACGTTTAGTCATATAGTCTTGTATGTTTCTTCTACTAATGAGCCAAAGTCACGTGTATTTCTCCATAATGCCATCCAGTGCTAAAAAAACCTAAAAACAAAAGATTTAAACACATAATCTTGGGATATGCTTGTTTTAGGGGGTTTAATATGACCGAAATTAATGACCACCTCATCAGATGGCGTCTGACGAAAAAGAATGGCACCACAAACTTTGGCGTCGGTTACTTCTTTGTCGCAGTATCCAAACCGACTTTAAAGAAGCCTTAAATATTGGGCGGGGGCGGTACGCGTCAGATTATAACGCGACGCCGTCACCCCCGTTTTCCTATATATATAAACTCGTTTTTAGGGTTTCAACAGGTGAAATTTTTGGGAACCGAACCATATTATTAAAAGTTGATTATAGCAGCTGTTTAGGTCATTTTTAAGGTGTCAAACCCCTATTGTATCAGCCTTAAACACATGTTTTAATCAAGTGAAGTCTTCTATCTTTTATCATTCAATATGTATATGTGTTGTTTGATTGATTCTTGTTCTTTGCTTTCTTTTAACATGCTAGGTAGATCCATTAGTATTTACTTATGATTGCATGAAACTTAGTTTGTAGATCCTTTAATATTACTTCTTGTGATGAATGTGTGCGTTAGGCTTTAAAAAACTAGCCATAAAATATTAAATTGGCATAGATGTCTAGGGAAACACGAGTGTGTATAAAGGAGACCATCGGTAACAGTCTTCATACTACCTTACCTCTAATATGGTTGATCCTTCTTAAGTTTTTTAATGCATGTAATGTACTCTTAGATGCCTTGTAATAGTCTTCATATTACCTTACTTGTGCCTTGCCTTATTACATAGACGGCGTTTTCGTGCAATTCGTTCATAACTAAGGAAATACTTACATAGATCATCACAAGTGTGACAAAGCACTAAGATTAGGATAAGCAAACTGAGGATTAGTGCCTGATTAATTAAATACGTTCGTTTACGCATAGAGTTTTTACCAAAGTAGTTTAGATTTATATTTAGTTTAATTAGCTAAAACCAAACCAAACCTCTCAAACCAGAATTTTAATTGCTTTCTATAAAATATAAAAATACTAAAAATGATCTTCTCTCAACCCTTAGACCTCTGTTATATTTTGTTCGAGCCTTCCTAACCTATTCTCCTAGAGAACGATAACAACCCTCGAGTCTTACCTTACTACACTACAACGGTTAGGTACTCTGCCTATGGAGTTGTAAAACTTCTTGTGAGTTCACAACACCCGCACCACAATCAAATTGATGCTAACTGGTGATACGAAAAATCACGAGTTTGGATTACGGGCTTAGATCGTTTGACCTTTCCCGTATTAATATATGAAATGAATCCGCCATCACTTTTAAAGAGTATACGAGTTGTTGAGTAAGTTGTGTGATCTCTAACAACACTACGTCGAGGGCTGCGAGGGATTATTGATAATTTCTCAGGTGATGATTCCCCTTGGAATCATTTCATTACATATGTAGTTTTACACCAAATTTCCGTAGTCGGAACCGAGTGACTTTGTTTGGGAGAAGTATAAGTCGTTTGGGGTATTTTCTCTGTATTCATGCTTCTCTTTTTATGACAATACGAAAGAGATTTAATAGAAATGAAGTGGTGTTGTGTGTTCTCCGTTGCCTCCAATGCATCCTATTTATAAGAGGTAATTATAAAAGGATGATGGCCACTTGAGGGGGAATCAAATATTTCTAAATCTGAATGAAATCAAATTGAACATTTCTTTTGCAACTTGAGATATTTATTTATTCAATGCAATGGTATATTTTCTTATAGAAAGCACATATTGGTTTAAAACAAATAAACTTTTTTAGGAATATTTTTATATGTCCCCCAAGACTGTGTATGATTTTAATAAACTAAAAAAGAATACGTGGTCTTTTTATGGTTAGAATTGTATGTCAATTTAGCCTATAGTTCCTTTAACAATAGAAGTGCAACTCAATGATTTTAAAACCCATATACTATTAATTAGTACTTTTCACCTTTAACGTTAAAACTTAACCTTGCTCATAAGATGATACTTTTAATTTTTATGTCAAGGTTCATTTAACTAATTGAAAAATGTACTTATTATTATCTCTTTATTTTGACCATTCTATTAGTGACTTTTTCCTTACAACATGGATATACATTCAGAGCATGATACCTCATGTTGTGTGGTGCTTTTTAACATGTTACGTGTCAAAATATCGTATCCTTATCTCGGTAGAAAACCTAGAATACTAATCTACAACCGTCCCATATGCTTTATTTCCCTCCCTTTTTTCACACCAAACTACAAGGACCTAATTGTAACTTTCTAATTTTTTCAAGGTTTGTTTTGTAAATTCACATCAATTACATCTTAATCATATATAATGCCTATTTTTTCACATTTTTTATTTTTCTTTTTTCTTTGATTATGTGTTTTCTTCCCCGTAGTTCACCATCATATCCACCGGCATTCACCACCATTCCCCACCGTTCACCATCGTTCCCCACCGTTCACCACCATTACCCACCGTTCACCATTTCCCTACCATTTCGCTCCCATGATGTAGTCAAATTCATCATTTAAGTTTGAAGGTAAGTTTTTTAATAATAATTTTACTGTTATCGTCAATTAATATGGTTATATAAATCTTCGTTTGCATTTATATGATGTTTATTGATTATATTTTGAATAATTTGTTTTGTAAAAGTTGAGAAAAAATAGATACAAATCGTGTTTAAGAAGTAGCACACAAGGTGTTTGTTAAAATGTGTCAACAAAATTTTATAAGTGACGTGTTGGTTGCTACACATAAGTTTTACAACCCTCCTAGGTAGATGATGTGCCGTTGTGTGGTGTTTATTTATGATAGTTCAAGTTTTAAATTTATATTTTGCCGACTTAACCAAAAACAACACTTTAACAGGCAGTGTACCCGATCGGTGGTAGATTCGAGGTAAGTAGGGTGTCGAACACTTGAAGCGAGGTTAAATATCTCAATTTATTTATATTTTGGTTTATCTAATCTAAGTCAATTCTAATCTAAGTCAAACCTATGCTAATCCTATGTTAGTTCTAATCCTAATTCTAACATGTAAAAATGGGGGTTTTAGCCTGAGAGACTAGCACGGATTTGTTTGGTGACTACAATCAATTCAAGACACTTTAACACACGCAAGCTAATTAAAAGAAGATAAAAAAGACGCGGTCGAGCATTATGATAGGAAAACCGTATTAACCATTAGTAATCAGATATAGATAACGTTGTTGTTTGTTTATATTAAGTGTAATGATTTCTTTCTCGAGTGGCATATCATTCTTAAGCTTAGGCAGAGACTTCTTTCATAAGACCTAGACACATTAATTCTGTCACAATTAAAGCATTCGTATAAAGCATCCTTATTTGCTGATTATAATCTATCTTAGGGATTAAAGCAATGGTGATCTTGTTAAACCCTAGCTCATAGAGACTTTACCCACTTATCGCTTAACGACGATTTATACTCTAGTAGTCCACTTGTCCAACTATCTAATGGAATCAGTACGTTATTTGTTGAATTATTTAGGTTCACCTTCCAGTCAACACGTTCAATAAACCATTGGCAATATCCAATTTAACTAGTTAAGCCCGAAGCGTATCCTTAGACACAGATTTAGCAGGACAATATTTGTGATCTTATGATTCTTGATGTATAAATCATTATATGGAGAGCTATCCCAGACTCTAGATTACTTGGTCCGTATCACTAGATCCTGTTGAATGATAGGTCGCATACAAAAGCACGTAAACAAGTATAAATTGATAAACATAAACAAGCATTCAACGATAAATCAAGAAATCGAAATAAACAATACCGAACATTCAAATCTTTATCATAATGGCTAATACCTGAAGGGTATTAGCCTTCAAACGTCATAATAAATACAAAAGTAATTATTTAGCCAAAGTAAACTAACTGAGTTAACGAATGATACTAAAAACTGAACGATTACAAAAGTATATGGAATTACACGTTGTCTTTTATGGATTGGAATGCGTTGGCAGACCATTTCTACTACTTTTTTGCTTCCTCTGAATAATCAAACTTTTAGGTTTAGGTACGATTATAGATTTAGCACACTTAAAACTCGTTTTTGAGTTTTGTATCTATAGGGTCTGGAAGTCGGTTCGATACGGCGTATCCAAGGGATTGGATACGGCGTATTGGGGGTTTCTTAGAGTAGGGACCACGTTTGATATCTTCCAGAATATTTACATACTATATCTTTAATACGGCATATTGACATCTTCTGGATACGACGTATTGAGCTTTATTCCTTTGTGGTCTTTGGTGAGTGCAAGTACAGATACACCATATCTTTCTTGATGGATACGGCGTATTGGTCTTCAGAATAGTAATCTTCAAAATATCATCATTTAAGCTCCAGAATGCGCTCCTTTTGCTAATATTCACCAACAACTCCATAATTACTGCAATTCTCAAATATAAACGATTACGTAACAATTCTTGCAATTAATTATAATAAATGGGTTTAAAATACATGGGATAATGATGTATAAAATAGACGTTATTTGATGTCATCAAATATCCTGCATTGAATCCTATTTTCCTTCAAGTAGCCTTAGAAGTCTTAAAAATAATAACCCTAAGGATTTTTCTGTTTTGAAGCGCTTTTTTGATCTTTATTTCAAGTACACAACAAAACACCTCATGAAATAAGAAGATTGAAAAATATCAAATTCACTCAAATAATCTATGTCGGTAACATGTAACTATTGCTCAATTGCTAGGTTCGTTGACGTTATTCCTATCATAAGTTGGCCAAGGATCAATCTCCACGCTAAATCTAAGGAGTAACAAGTTTATAAAGGTAAATATGGGTTTATGTGAGAAGGCTTAGGGTTGATTACTCTAAATAATCTTTATCGATATCAATATTCCAGGAGGGCGACAAAGACCACATATACACACCCGTAACGACAGGATAGACATATGTGATTGCTCACTCCCACCTCGAATAAGCTAAAGAGTAGGAATAGTAGAGTAATATAGGGTATGGATCTTTATTTTCACAATAGTAAATAAACCAACAAGGCAAACTGAGAAGGGAAACCGACCCGTTAAACGGGTGGGGGGGGGGGGGGGGGGGGGGGGGGGGGGGGGGGGTAAGGGGGGGGGGGAAAAAAAATAAAAAAAAAAAAAATATTTAGTGGACATTGCAACGCTCGAGCTATCCTTTTTTTCGCGTAAAAACCCCAATGGTTATGATTAGGAAAGGGAATTAAATTGTTGTTAAATAAAAGTTACGAAACAAATAGATTAAGTCTAATTTTCTCGACCGTTATGATAAAGACACAACTATTTACAACATCTTGATCATAGATAAAAAAACAACAACCTAAGTTGGCGTTCCCGTAACGGTCAACTTCCTAAACGTCCCAAACTTTACAAGGCAAGTGGCGATATCTTCCACTTTATACAATACTCTACATCGTCGATTTGTATCAACGAATAATCGATCCTTCGTGTAATTCCTTTAATAGTTGCGAAACAATTATCTTCAAACTTTCCTTCTATTTTTTTTATTTTTTGTTGCGATTTTTCTATTTTCTTAGAATTTTTTTGCTAACACTATACTACGAAACTTGGTGTATATAACACCCCGTGTTTTAGGGTCATTTACGACGTCAATAAATTCACTATTTATATTTAGTATTGTACGTGTTTGCTTTAAATCGTAATCATTAAGTTAAATCGTGTAAGTTAAAAATGATCATTCAATGTAAACGGGCATCAAACAATTAAATGTTTACATCAAACAAGTGTTAAGTAATTATTTTGAGGATAATTATTAACCTTGTTCATTTTATTTTATTAGTTACGTAAATTGATTACGTTTCGCCATAAAATACGTTTAGGCATTCCCGGAACCACCAAAACTTTTCTACGCTTCAATAAATACCCACGATTATACCCAATACTCAAAAACTACATAAATACCTTATGTATATGCATATAGGGCCGGATATGGTCATGAGAATGCAAGAAAATATTATAGAAAACATCACTCCTTATTTTCATGGGATATTCTTAACTATTAGGGAACCAAAACCATTTTCCTTACTTGCTCTAATGGTAAATTGGACTAAGACTTCCTTAAGACCCTCCTTTGTGTCTTTGACTAGTCCATGGTTATATGTATTGAGTACAAGTAACAAAGAAACTCATACATACTCATTTTCAAGGTGTAAACAAAAACAAATCCCCTCCCCCTCTCCCTTTTGGTCTACATACCTACGACTCAAAACTAAACCACACAAGCAATCCATACAAATTTTTATACCACTTATACAAGCATTCTTACACTATATCTAAGATATTCCAAAGAGGTTTAAAGGCTTGGTTAAGCCTTTACAAGTGTTAAAGCAAGGAAAAGGAAGGATTAGGGTTTTATTGTGGATTAGAGTTTCTTGGTTGTAAAATCTAAGGTTTATAATCTAAACAAGGGTTTAGATTTTGTTGGTCATCATATTACATCATTATAAGGTTATCTAAAACTCTTTATAACTTTACATTTATGATTTTATGCATATATATGTTGTATGTAGTTAATCACCATTTAGGAAATGTTTTAACATGTAAAATGGATTTTTTACTTGTGATTATGCTTTGATAAACTTTTTTCACAGGTTATGTGTATGTTAATATTGATGTTATTAATGGAAGTATTAAGTCATTGTACTCTTCTATGATTATGTATGTAAATATGTTTATGTAATTAAACCTTCATGTTAATTTAGGGTTTTCTTACATGATGTATGTATGATTTAAAGGTGCTTGGATAAGGAACTTTACTACAAGAAAGACTCTTAGAAATATGAGTGGACTCATAAATTGACACTATTACTATATGTAAAGAACACATATGATATTTCAAGGTTGGTGAAAGGATTTGTGGTAACTTTATTAAGTTGAAAAGTTATAAAAACAAGTGTATATAATTAATTATATAAAAGATGTAAAGAGGCTGTTTTGATTCGAATTCAAAATAGTAGGTTTAACATTTTTATCACAATGTAGGGTCTCATGAAAATGCCAAAAAGGTCAAGAACTCGAAAAATGCGAATTTATAACGAAAGAACAAGAACCCGTAGATTTTACAAGTTACACTCGTTAATTAAACGCGTTATAAAAAGGAGATTTTATAAAAACAAGTTATAAAATACTTCTAATATATAAAGGTTATATTTTCTCAACGAGAAAACACTTCAATTGTAGTATTCCATACTAATTTGGATATAAATTTTTTGGATCAGTAACGAAGGAGTTATTGGAATTACGCGAGGTTTTATTATAAAAGATGTATAGAAATCTTTTATATAAAGTTATTTTCACTTTAGTAAAATAAACTTTTGAAAACCTCCTATTAATATGAATAAAATTTTCAATAACAAAGACGTGCTCGAAAGAATCGCTAAAAAACAGAGCTATAACGAATAAATACGCAATTTACTGGTTTTACAATAGATAAATCTATAAATATATTTTTTTATTAATGTTATGAATAGTAAAGTGATGTTTCACCAGTAGGTAAAATAATTTAAAAATGAATATTTTGAGATCTCGTTCTTAATACAAAAAGCGTGGACTTAAGAAGACGTATAGAAACGGGACTTAAACGAAGAAATCGCGTCGTATTTGACATTGAGAATTTATAATGTTTTTACTTTATAAATATGATTTTACTAACACGATTAGATGGTGATGTAGCTATATAAAATTGTATATGTTATTAGTTAATCGAAGTACATAGTACTTATATGACCTATACTTGATTAGGTTGCTATTCGTCATTTAAGTTTGAGCATTTTTCTTATTGTATTTAGATTATACATTAACTCAAAGGTTAGCGGCACTCGCTCGCACCCCACGTTTTAACATGATTTTGTTTTACAAGTTTTTGGGGTGAGGAAACATTCATTGTTTTACAATTGGACCACAAGTGGATACTTTACTTACTGATTACGTGTTGCTCTAAGCTAGCGAATAACCCAAGTTGAGCCCATTTTCATGAAAGACCAATTACTGGATTGTGAGCGCGGATGTATGAAATAGATCTTATTGGGATTGACAATCCCGTTCGAAATGTGATTAGCTAATTACTGGACAAAGAACGTTTATAACCCCCCCCCCCCCCCCCCCCCAATGTCGAAATCGGATGTTGGGGTTTAGAACATCTAACAATGGGCAATGTAGGCAATTTATATTGTATTCACTTATGTCGAGCTTCAGTTGGCATGAGAATTGTAGGGCAATGTAATACATTTATATGATGTCTGTCACTCTGTTACATTATCATACACTTGGGAAATCTTGTGGTCCTACAATTATACGATTTATCAAACTATGAATTCCACTAACCTTATTGTTGACGTTTTTAAAGCAATGTTTTTTCAGTGAGGTCAATAAGCCACGAGGTTACAAGGGATACATGGTGGTTTGATTTGATATCAGCATTAAGGATTATTTGGTCGCATTACATGTTGTTATATTTGTTATGGGCTAGAAATACTTTGTATTTTAAACAAGTGGACAAGTGAGTTCAGGCTTATGTAACAAATTTGTGTTATCCAATGTAAATCGGTTTTAAAGTCTTTTTGGTGTTCTATATATTTTCTGTGTTATTAATCATTGAAGTAACAAGCCCCGGGACCTTTTTCCGCTGCGACCCAATTTGGAGTGTTACAGTGTGTTTCACTATCTTCACGAATCATATAATTTTGGATAATTTTTTCGATAATTCCTCATTCTTTCGGACTACCATTAATTAGCGATGGTAGTAAAAAAATCATGAGTTTGAACTTATAATATACATTTCCCTTTGCAATGTTGCAAATTTCTTCAAGCGTTACCAAAATAGACACAAGAATCAGGAAATACGAAAACTTTACACTATAAGAAACTAGCAACTGTAAATAAACTTAATAAACAGGGTTAGGCTAAGGTTGTAAAGGTGTAAACGAAACAAATTAATGGTCTTGTTGTTCTAAAGGATTGGCTTTTCGGGTTGTTCAGGGGTATCTTTACGTCTTAAAATTAAGAGTAAACAAAATGGTTTATACGTGGGGTTACTAACCGGGTTGTAGTTATTTTAATAAGCAAACATGTAAAGGCGGATTTGGTTTGTAATCCTAAATTTACTAATTTAAAAGTTACTCCATCTAATCAAATAGTACTTTGTGTAGTCTCTCCGCGCTCTCGAATAGATTATAACCAAGCCAAGTCTTAAAGTCTACAAACTCACCGGCCACACTGTATTTTGTGAAATTTGGTTAAACATTTGGAAACGGATAGGTTTAAATCCTCATAATATCTAACAAGGGTTATTGTGTGCGGGTTATGTATCAAGTAATTTCACAAAAGCATACTTGAAAAAAATTAAATTTGAGCATAATTTAAGCATTTTAGGGTGAAAATTAGGACAAATAAACATTCTAATTCCATCCCCCACTTGAATTATACAACGTCCTCGTTAAATAAATAAAACATTAAATACAGGAATTAACAAGAATTAGAATGAGGCAACTCCCTATATTTGCTCGGTTAGCTTTCCATGGGTTAGTTTTTAGTAAGATTGTCGTTTGAACAGATGCCTTAAAGTTTCAAGACTCCAACACTTTAAGATCTTCCAGATTTGTAAATTCTCCACCAATATTCGTCGATATTTTTTTTCTTCCAAGGTCCTGTATAAAATATAGAAAAAACATGTGCATTCCTATCTTGGTACCTACGGTTAATTTAAACTAAACTAAACAAAATACGGGTCAGTTTTGGTGGATACGGCGTATCAGGTTAGTGAATACGCCGTATTCCAAAACTGACAATAATGTTTTTAAAGTGCATAAAAAATAAAGACTGATAACGTCCAGACAATCAATACGCCGTATGGTATGGAGCGAATACGCCGTATTGATGTCTGGGAAGACAGACTCAATAAAATTAAATAACAATCCGGGTTGTCTCCCAGAAAGCACTTTTGTTTACAGCGAAGTCTTTAAGTTAGACTTGTCTTCAGCTTCTCTTCACGTTTTATCATCGTCCAATTCAACCATTTCCTTCTCTTCCTCATTAGCATGTCCATCGTGATACTTTTTCAACCTTTGTCCATTGACTTTAAAACTGATTCTATTTTTATCGATAATTACCACGGTTCCATATCGATGCACAGTTTTTACCACATTTGGGCCGTACCACTTCGATTTAAGCTTTTCTGGATGCATCTTAAATCTAGAGTTAAATAATAACACCTTACCTCCTGCTTTGAAATTTTTATCCCCTCGAAGCCTAGAGTCATGCCATCTCTTAGTTCGTTCTTTGTAGATCCGGTTGTTTTCATATGCTTCATCTCTTAACTCTATTAATTTATTAAGTTCCATGAAACGGTTATTTGCAGCAGCTGTGAGATCCATATTACATTGTTTTAATGCCCAATATGCTTTATGTTCGATCTCTACAGGTAGGTGACAAGCTTTTCCATAAACCAATCTGAAAGGGGTGCATCTAGTGGGCGTTTTGTAGGCAGTTTTGAATGCCCATAATGCGTCATCAAGATTTTCTGACAAATTCTTTGGGTTATACCCAACTGATCTTTCCAGAATACGTTTTATAGCTCTATTGGTCACTTCAGTCTGTCCGTTGGTTTGAGGGTGATATGCAGTAGATAATTTATGAGTCACTCCGTATTTTTGCAAGGCTTTTTCTAATTGAGAGTTACAAAAATGTGTCCCCCGATCACTAATCAAAGCTTTAGGAACTCCGAATCTTGCAAATAGCCTTCTTAAAAACCTAATTACAATGCGATCATCATTTGTAGGAAGAGCTTGAGCTTTGACCCATTTTGAGACGTAATCTACTGCTACTAATATATATTTATTCCCCTTTGAGTTCGGAAAGGGCCCCATAAAGTCTAGCCCCCATATGTCAAATACATCACATACCTGAATGTTGTTTTGTGGCATCTCACTTCTTGATGATATGTTTCCTGATCTCTGACATGCATCGCACCTCATCACATAATCTTTAGCATCTTTAAAGATGCTAGGCCAATAGAATCCAGATTCGTAGACTTTCCTTCCAGTAATTGACGCAGTATGATGTCCCCAGTTGGTCCAGAATGACACTATGCCAAGATTTCAAGGATTTCGTTCCCAGCAACACATCTTCTTATTACATTGTCCGAGCACAGCTTGAATGCATACGGTTCGTCCTAAAAATAATACTTAACTTGAGAAAAATATCTTCTTTTTTCAGGTGTCCAATTTGAAGGTACAATCTTTCCAACAATATAGTTAACATAATCAGCATACCATGGTTCATTGTTATTGAGCTCGGCTTTCAATATCATAAGATGCTCATCGGGAAATTCATCAGTTATTTCCTCTTCTGTGAAGGTTCCCAAATCTGGGTTCTCAAGTTTGACAAATGATCTACAGCTAAATTATCTGCCCCTTTTTATCCTTAATCTCAGTGCCAAATCCTTGTAGAAGTAGAACCCACCTAATAAGTCTTGGCTTTGCGTCCTCTTTGATGAACAAATACTTCAAGGCAGAATGATTAGTGTAGACTAAAGTTTTTAATAAGATAAGATATTGACAAAACTTATCAAAAGAGAAAACAACTGCGAGAAGTTCTTTTTCGGTGGTGGTATAATGCTCTTGGGCATTATTCAAAGTTTTGCTGGCATAATAAATCGGCTTGAATTTTCCATCAATTTGTTGCCCTAAAACAGCTCCAACAGCGAAGTCACCAGCGTCACACACTAATTCAAATGGCACATTTTAATCGAGAGATATGGTGATAGGTTCGGTGGTCAATTTTTTTTCAAAATGTTAAATGCCTTTTTGCAATCATCAGAAAAATTAAACTTTGTGTCTTTCATCAGAAGCTAGGTCATTGGTTTAGAGATCATGGAGAAGTCTTTTATGAACCTTCGGTAAAATCCAGCATGCCCTAGAAAACTTATAACTCTTTTTATGTTAGTCGGGTATGGTAATTTAGCTATCACATTGATTTTGGCTCTATCAACTTCGATCTCTGCTCCAGAAATTTTATGTCCTAAAACTATCCCTTATTTTACCATAAAATGACATTTTCCCAATT
>BQNB010103557.1:0-15189 GCA_026074375.1 Tanacetum coccineum | reverse complement strand
CAAACATTTTTAAGATGTTTTAATACAATGTAGAAGATCATACCATAACGGGTGTATATTTAGTGACTTCAATGTTTATGGAATAAACTAGTCTGATTCCCGCTTTACAAACAAGATGATCCACTGCCAATGGATCAAATAGCATGTTAATTCAAACAATGTCTGCTAGATATATATAGCACATTGTGAAGTTTGCGCACATTGTGTTATGAGAATGTTTTACGCTTATATATAGATATATATATTCAAGTTCATGTTGTTCAAATAATTTCTTTTTATTTCACTACTTTTACTGATTAATTGTTATAAACATTATCAGATTTTCTGCATCTTTTATATTATTTAGGGGTTCTGTGGGTAAGCTTATTGCATTAGCTTATACGATTAGTGCAATTTGTTTTATTGGAACTCAATAAGGTGTTTAGGTATTCAAATAATAGATTATAGGTTAACACTTATTTGTTCAAAATAATAAAGTTTATAGAATTCGGGATCGATGAGTATCGAAATGAGCAAACGAGCTTATTTAATTCATACGCAGAAACCAGGCATGAGCTTCTTTAAATAAGCATACAAAACACCTGTCTTGGGTTTTCTCATTCAAGATGAACACTTAGAATGTTTGGGTGACTACATTGATTAGATGAACTAAACCTTTTTAGTAAGCAGTTCAAGTTTGATTATTTCATATATTTATTATGAGGAATCTCGATTCATGATCTCGGGAGGTCGGGACAACTCAAAGTATGAATAAGCCATTTTAGAGAGAGAAATTGATATTATTATTGAATGATTAGTGAAATTACAAATAAAAGGTTCACCATTTTAAGGAAGCTTAGAAGGGTTTATATAGCTCTTATACATGCCATCTTTGGCCTAATTACAATTCTAGTCCTTGTCTTTTGGGCTATATAGAAACTAATGTAATTTTCATAATGTCACCACATTTATCATTCCTAACAATCTTCCCCAATGTGGCGGCATATAGAATTACTTACAATGTATCCTACAAATACAAATACAAATGATCCAGCTTGAATCTTTCCATTACTTGTAGACGCTACAATGTAATTTATATAAACTGAGTTAGCTCCCCCCCAGTTCATACTGCATGTCTTCATACAGCTTTCTTCATCTACTTCTTTTTGTCGAAGTTTCTGAATCAGCTTCCCCCCAAACCAACATTCGTATTGTCGAAGTTTCTGAAGTTTCTGAACTGCTTCTGTTTTGGTGAATATCCGTTCAGGGGAACATGCAAGGAATCAGCAACATCTTCTCATGTATGCACATACTTCACACACTAACCATCCAGAGGTTGAAAGCATACAATCCATCTCCATAAGATAGAAGCGGACTTGAAGATAAGAAAGAAAGAAATGAAGGTGAGATAAGTACACATTTCTTCCCCCTGATTAATGCAATCTATCGAATACTTCCTTTTCTTCCCCCTGATTGCATTCGATGATCATCGAAAAAATCATAATCTGAGTACGCTCAAATATTCGATAGAACAACCATGTGTGAATTAGAATAAAGTCGGTTAAGCATGCGAATCAACTGCTGATTAAGAACCTCTACTTCTCTTCTCTGACTAATTCAATTCCCACCTCGCATTCTGTCGGCTCTCTGTAATGACCACTGATGGAGAAAACTCAATATGACAAACTCGATACTGAAGTCACATCCCCCAAAGTTGTGACTTAAGCTTGCACTATCCGGAAGAATCTCTTGAAATATCGTCAACTACGTGAGTCACTGAGCACTACAACGTAACTCCTTAAAGTGATAGCTACTTTGTGGATAAAAGAGAGAAATAATCACAAAAGTAACCAGATATTCAAGTCTTCATGACAATCCTTATATGCTTGAACAAGTCATCTTCGTTGCAGAGGTAGAAAGGCCAAAATATGAAATAAGTAACTACCCTGTGACATATTACTTCAATCCCGAATAAGTAATAAAGAATCAACCTCGTAATCAATTCTTGCGATTAAATCTCGAGACTAGCCTTTTGAACGGTTTTCGTGAATCTATTATTCGGATCGTTTTAAGCAATAAGTTATGTTTTTGTTTTTGCATTTTTAAAGCCTAAATATACCAAAATTAGTATTATCAACTTTTAGTCTCAAAAGCACTAAATTTATACTAATTTTCAGACGCAACCCAATTAGTTTCAATTCAGCCTATTTTTGGACAGCCCAATAACCACCCAACAGTATAACTGGCCAACAATGTAAGTCCAAAAATAAATGCACAGCCATTTTTAATTTCTGATTTTCCGCCTAACAGTGTAACCGACCCATGATAAACTCATGTACCAAACCCACTATATCAAAGCAGATATAAAATGTGTCTAACCTTAAATCACACATAACCTCATACCCTGCTTCATTATAACATTTGCCTCTTTTTATCTTCCACACAGTTTATACGCAGCATTCTTTTTCCATCTTAACTTTTCATTCCAACAATAACACATCCACCCATCTCCATAATATTCATCTCTCCAACACAAAAATTCCATTCAACAACCATATCATTCCATTCGACAACAATACTAAAAGAAAGGAAAGAATCTAGCTTCCATATGCAAATACACACTAACACGAATCCACAACCCTATGCAGTTTCAAGCTTCAGTCTTGTAATCAACCAAGAATGCTTAAGGGTGTAGGTTTGTCTCTTTGTTTTGCGTTTTAATCAACGAAATCAAAGTCAGACAGTAACAAACTTGTTATGATGTCTTTGTCTAGATTTCATATATTAGAAGACAAGTTATCCTCTGTCACATATCGATGATGATTCGTTCTCCCGTGTTTAATCTTTTAAAGGTCACTACTTGAATGTAAAATACACAAAGGGAAGAACTGAGATCTTATGCTTTTTGGTTTCGAGTCTTGTCGAGGGTTGAAGATGTATCGAGTGTTGTTTGCGGTATGGAACTGAGATTATGCTGTAGATTTAGTTTGGATTTGTTATGGATATTGATGTTGGATTGTTGTCGTTGTTGTTGTAGGTTAGGTACAACTCGGTAGTAACCGAGTTTAGAAACTCAGTAGACTAGAAATTATAACAGTTGATTCTTGTTAAAAGTCAAATTCGGAATTGAGTTTAGTCCATTTGATTTTTGAATTTACTAAAGCTTCCGAGTTTGACCAAAGTTACCGAATTTGACTTCCGAATTCGTAGTTGTTTCAGATCTAACAAACTTTGACCAAATCTAACAAACTTTGACCAGTCAACAGTTGAGTTTGACTACCGAAAATGATCAAATCAGTAATTAAACCTATTCTTATGATCGAATCTGACCGAGTTTGTTCTTACGATAAAACCGTAAACATCCAAACTCGACCAGATCAAGTATAACAAAAATAAGTACAATAATCTGCTGCAAAGGCTATAAACTAATCGGATAATGGACTAAAAATGATTGAATAGCTCGAATAAACCACACGAACTAAATCTGGACTGAATCTGAATCTGGACTAAATCTGACTGAATAAGCTCAAATAAGCTGCGCAAATAAGCTGATCAGAATAAGCTAAACATCACAAATCGCCTGTGCAGCTCTGATACCACTTGTGATAAATCTCGATTCACGATCTCGGGAGGTCGGGGATGATGGAAAAATATAAAAGCCATTTTAGAGAGAGAAAACACTTTATTAATAAATGATTAGTGTAATTACAATTATGAGGTTCACCCTTCTAATGAAGATTGGAGAGGTTATATATAGCCTAAACACAAGCCATCTTTGGGCTAATTACATTTCTAGTCCTTGTGTTTAAGACTATATAGAAACTAATGTAATTTTCATATAGACACCATATTTTTAATCCTAACAAAAACAATATAAATGAAGTTTAGAAGATTATGCATCTACTGCAATTTATGGTGATCTTTATAGATTTTTAGACCTGTTCCAACCGCGTTAAAAAAGTAACTAATATTAAGGGGGAAATATCTACATATAATGACAAAATACTTTTTCATATGTCTCGTTTTAGTCATTGTCTGAGGGATTTCTTGTAACAGAATGACCTGAATAGGGCACAAAGCCATCTCATATTGATTCAGTCCCATTAAGTAGTTTTTGACACTTAAACAATTAAAAGTAGTAGATATGCATAAACACAGAAAGATAAATTACCTTGTTCATAAAAAATGGTTGAATCAAAATGGCCGAAACAATCCCAAGATTAGTATGATACTTGTAAATTCCATCAACATCCTTCATTTCATAATCCACATTCCAAAACCAATAGTACCCTCTTTATCCCCAACAACAACCATCCTCATATCCGTTGATGGAAATAATTTAATAATCCTTATCATTCCTGGTAGAACATTAGCAATATCTTTTGGCGCTAACTTCATTGAATCCAAATCAATTGAAGCCTTGACTGTACCATGAACATCACCGTTTCTCAGTTGGAAAATTCAGCCAGGTCCCTTCATATGAGACCCTAACAGGTCGAATGTCATATTCAAATGAAGATGCTAAAAGGGTGAGTTAAAAGACGTCTAGTCATTAGTTTATAAACATAAGGCCTCCTAAATCATTGTAATCTTATCTAGCACTGTAATTGTTGACAAATATATATGTTTGGCGAAAGATTAGTCTTGAATCAACGCAACGCGTACATAATATTACCCAACTTAAATTGTCACTTGACAAACCCATTTCACCAACTTTAATAAATAATAACGCAGACTTGAACATAAAGATAAATACCTAAAAGTCCCAACAGGCGAATCACTTGCTTCACTGGTTTGGATCATCAGCATGGTCATTGCAATCAAGGCATCTTGACGCACAAAATCAGTTACATCTAATGTCAGAGGCTCTAACAACGATATGGCCTCACTTAGGCCCATACCAGCATTAGAAATTCCTACAGTCATGGCATCACCATATCTCACATGCGGGTTGTAGGATTCAGACAGTAAGGACACAATACGTGGTGTCTGCGGTAAACCAGAATAAGAAGGGTTTACTAACAGAATTGATTGAAAGAAGTAAATGGCAGGTATCAAACTTACTTTTGTGAGACACTACATGGGATGATATGGTTCGATTACGTTATATGATTTCATAGTCAATTATTATCCTAACTACATGTTAGTCATTGAACTTACTTCCAGTTGGTCATTTGAACAAATCGTATATAAACATGCATACATAAGTACTAATTACCTTGTATATATCTGATGGGATGTTTTATAAATCATAGCAATGCTAGAGCTGATAGTGCGTAGGTTAGTAACTGGCACTAACTTCCTGAACCATTGGAGGCACTTGCGTAATCATCGTCAGATGCCTCGCTGGACTTGTTGAGCGGAGCAGGATCAAACTTCCCGACAAAATTTGGAATAAGAAACCTTGTGAGTTGATTTCAACTAAGAAGCTAAACAAAAATGCTATAGTATGTTAGATTAATTACTGAACCTGTAACAAAAAAAAACTAAAATTTAATGATACTCTTGTAACATAAACACTTAATATTGTTGTACATTATAAGGGAAAACACACAATCTTGACTAAACCCGAAACCTCAAGATACATAACTACCAATCTAAACATGTCTTAAACCCAATTGATTTTATTCCAGGATCACAAATACGGTTATTTCAATTGTATTTATATCATTACAAACCCATTATATATTCTAAGGTTGAGGTCATTCGAGTTGTATACATGCATTCAAGCCTACCCCAACAGGAGACTCCAAGAATAATACGTTGGCAACTGTTAAATTATCAGGGTTTAACCTTTTCCATCATATAAACTATTTTTGCGTCTTTGATGATTTAAACTAAACCTTGTTACCATTATTCCATGCATAGTCGTTGCTGTTGAGTGTTTTCCCGTCACTGTTGACCCAGAAGGGTCCAAGTTCTTCCATGGCTCCATATCCGAATGATGAGCATCCTGGTCCTGTAGAATAGCCTCATTTATCAATTATCATCATGTGGTATGTACACATAATATTAGTGCAAAATAGCTCGTAAAACCCTAACCCTAAATTCTTGATAACACAATTTAACAGCTAAACCACATTATACTCACCTCATTAGCTTAAACTTCTATAAATTAATCAAACCTAAAATCAGTTTTCTAAATTGCATAACTTGTCGACTTTCCTAGAAGAATGTCCATCCAAGAGAAATCATGATGAGGGGGCCCTTCAATAGTACACGAAAAGAAGTTTACTATCAACCCGCCAAATAGGTCAAAGTTGAAGAGTTAACCATTATTAACCCAATATTAACAGGCTGAGAGTATTCTCTGTTTACATTTAATTCAAACAATAACAAATACGCACCAATATCTTTTGACGCCATTGTGCCAGGACTGCTAGCAACGGACAATAGGTCAAGTTCCATGAATTCCATGGAAGGGCGTGGAGAAGGAGATGGAGGTCACTCTTTTCTGCTAATTCTTCGAATGACATATCATCATTAGGGTTTTGAGAAAAGGAGGAGTCATGTTTCATACCACGTTTTTTTTCTAAATAATGTATCATTATCAATATATTTTTCAAATTTAACTCATATTTTTTTAAAAGCATAACATATTTGATTTTCATTGTATATCACAACTTCTGGTTTAGTCCATTGGTTGAGGTGTTTGTCTTTGAATTAGCAGACTCAGGTTCAAATCTTCCAAGAGACATAATTTGCTATTTTTTACAAAACCAAATTTTACACACAAAAAATGATGACATAGCATCCATGATGACGTGGCATAAAATTGTCAAATGCCTCATGTTATATATAATGTAGAGACTAGTTGCAAAGCCCGCCTGATGGGCGGGCTTGTTTTGTGAATATCGTTTACAAAAAATTAAGTAACGACAAATCAACTATAAAAATACGAATTTATTTATTAAATGCATTAACAAATAAAAGAAATGTAAACTAAATATTTATATATAATGAACCCCTTCTTGGTATCCTTCGGTTACGGGTTAGGAATCCATGTAACCTTGTGCAATTCACCACGATCAATAAACTCATGGTTTTTGTGACGTAAGTTTTCGAATGATCAAATAATACTTGCATAAGTATGAGATCCACCCACTTTAGATACCAATTTCCTTATAACATGTTGTATAACTCCAAAATCAAAACTTTGACTAATAAAAGCATAAGTTAGTATAACTCCAAACTCGAGACTTGTTGTTTATAAAAGCAGGTTGTGACCGCAGAAATGAGCATCCTAAAGGACTCGATAGTGTAGTTAATGCAAACGCATATTATGCTGAAACAAAGAAGGACCTGACATTTTAAATAAAGAAGATGAGGCATATATAATTAAGATACTAAGGGATAAAAGAGTAAGGATTAGAAAAGAACGAGTAGGAAGGCGGGCAGCAAGGTTTATCAAACTTTTTTTTACATTTGAAGGGTGAGTTTTTTTTTACTCGTTCTGTTTTTACTAATATGTTACTGCAACATAAAAGTGTTTTCATGAAACGCGTCATACATCGGAATAAAGTAGTACTTTCAATGGAATAAAGCATAGAAGAGGTCCAAAGTCGACTAAATGCCATAAAAATTCGCCAAGACGAAACTATCAAATTTTTATCTGCAATTTTCTATCCTTTTAGAATCTTGAATACGTCCTGATTTGGCATACATGTCAATTAAGGAATTTGCTAATGGTAAGTTATGTTGATGGCCTCTTTTAAAGATCCCACCATGAATTTGTTGCCCACATGTCAGAATGGATAAATTGGTGCAAGCTGCTATAATACTGACATGTAAAGCAATTTAGAGTACAACCCATAGACTTAATCTGCAAAAATAATTGTAAAGACTTAATTGGGTCGGGCTCTTAATAACCTGCTATTAGCGTGTTCCATGTAATCTCATCTCTATTTGTTGGTTTAAAAAATATTGGACTCTGCTGGGGATCGAACCCAGAATCTCTGGTTTCGTAGATCAGCGCCTTATCCATTGGGCCACAGAGTTAATTTGTTATTGATGTACCATTACTATAATAACAATAAAATAACCTTGCTTATTAAAAATAGCATGTACTTAAATTACCTCCGCAACTTGTCCATTATCCGTCACCAGTGTTGTAAATATCGGCATTGGCGGCTGATATATCACTGATATATCGCGTATTGGGGGTCGACCGATACGTTTTTTCACTAATAGGGCAAAAAAATCGGTTTTGGTCTATATCGGTCAAAATCGGTACAAATCGGTCAAAATCGGTACAAATCGGTCAAACTCGGTTAAATATATCGGTCAAACTTTTTGGTTTGACTTTTTTTTAAAAAGGGTTTTTTTAAGGTTTAAATTAGATTTGGAATTATAATTTGCCCCATTCAATACTCGACCCCACCTCTCCACCTCCCCACCTCCGGCGACACCACAAGCAGGTAAGATATTTTTTTTATTTAAATCTTCAATTAAATTTAATTGAATATATATTCCTAAAGTAATTGTTACAAACTGGCATAATTTCTTAAATGTTAGAAATTGGGGGTACACTTACATATCATTTGATATCAATATATCATATTCTTAATTGTTATAAATTGGTATAATTTCTTAGTAGTGAGTGTCTATCTTTAATTAATTGAATATATAATATATATCAACAGGTTGTTAAAAATGTTTCTTAATTCTTAATTGTTAAAAATCTCATCTTTAATAGTTGTCTCATTTGATGTCAGTTCATTTACACCTGAGGTCTGAGGATGGCATCCGGATCAGCAGCATCAGCTAGTGTACCATCTAGTGTACCATCTGTTCAGTCAACTTTTGCCGGTGCTAAAAGAAAATCGAAGGATATTGGTTGGGAGTATGGTGTAATCCCGGACATAAGTAACCCGGATAGAATCAAATGCACATTGTGTGGGAAATTGGTCAGTGAGGGGGTTACAAGATTGAAACAACATATAGCACAAATTACAGGACAAACTACGTCATGTTCAAAGGCCACCAAAGAGGATCAATTGAAATGTCGGAATGCTATTAACGAAGGGAAGATGAAAAAGCAGGCTAAAAGACAACACGATGAAGCCATAAGATCAGAGGTGAGACTTGATAGTAGTCTTGAGGACGATGAAGTACATGATCATAGCATGAAGGAACCAAGTTTTTTTAGCCCCATGGATAATTTTGCAAATATAGTAAACCCCGAGCAGTCTTTAGAGAGGGGGAAGGGTAAAAAAGTTGAACTTAACAATGCTATTCGAAAAAGAAAGAATGTGGATGACAAAGAAATACGTTGCTAGGTGGGCATATGAATCTACGATTCCTTTTCACGCCTTTGAAAAGGATATCTTCAAAATGTTGTTGGAAGTGGTTGGCCAATTTGGACCCGGGCTTCCACCTCCTACTAGATATGAGTTGAGCACCCCACTTCTAAAGGAAGAGGTTGAAAGAACAAAAAACTTGGTGAAAAGAAACGAAAAAGAATGGAAAGAGATAGGATGCTCGATTATGACGGATGCTTGGTCTGACCGAAAGAGGAGGAGCATTATGAATTTATGTGTAAACTCAAGGATGGGTACTGTTTTTTTATCTTCCAAAGAATGTTCGGGTGAAGCGCATACAAGCGAGTACATATATGAGTATGTGGATGCTTGCATTCAAGAAGTTGGGGCCGAACATGTTGTTCAAATTGTGACGGACAATGCCTCCAATAACATGGGAGCAGCAGCGTTGCTTAAAGTGACGAGACCAAAGATTTTTTGGACATCATGTGCGACGCATACCATTAACCTTATGCTTGAAGGTACTATAAATCTGTTATAAATATGTTTTAAGTTTTATGATTAACATCAATTATAAAAGATTATAAATCTGTTTGTTTATAATCATAATTGTTAACAAAATTGTCTTAAAAAATTTATTTTTAAAAAAAAAAAAAAATAAAAATAAAACAGATGGTTTATAATATGTTTTATAACAGATTGTTTATATGGTTTATAATCTGTTTTATAACAGATTGTTTATAATCTGTGTGATGGTTTATAATCTGTTTAATAACAGATTGTTTAATTTATGTTTTTCAAGGTATTGGTGCACTTCCAAGGTTTAAGAAAATCCTAGATCAAGCAAAGAAACTAACCATCTTCATTTATTCTCACCACAAAACGTTGGCTATGATGAGAGATTTCACCAAGAGAAAGGATATTGTCCGACCGGGTGTCACGAGATTTGCTTCCTCTTTTCTAACTTTACAAAGTTTGTCCGAAAAGAAGGAGCAATTAAGACATATGTTCTCTAGCACCAAATGGGAAGAGTGTAGATTTTCCGGTACCGTTAAAGGGAAAGCCGCATTTGCAACGGTGCTAAGTACCGCATTTTGGGCCGGTGTCACACTATGTTTGAAAGTGTTTACCCCTTTGGTCAAAGTCCTTCGAATGGTAGATGCGGATTGGAAGCCGTCAATGGGTTTTGTTTATGGGGAGATGATAAAAGCAAAGGAAGAAATCAAAGCGGTTTTGGGTGATAACAAAAAAGCTTACGAGCCTATCATAAAAATCATAGAGAAGAAGATGAAAGGTAGATTGGATACGGTTTTGCATTTGATGGCCTATCTTTTAAATCCTTATTATTTCTATAAGGATACGGAAATCCAACATGATCCCGATGTATCCGATGCGGTTCTTGCCTTTTTTGAAATAATACTTGCTGGAGATTTAGATATGCAACTGGAAGTGACAAATCTGGAGATGCCAAAGTACAAGAACCAAATGGATAGATTTGGTAAGGAGCTTGCAATTTCCGCATGTGAAGTGAATAATGAGAAATATGATCCGGGTAATGCAACTATCTAATATTCTGCTTTCATAGTTATTTACTATAAGTTTATTAATTTCTTTTATGAACTATCTGATATTCTACTTTCGTAGTTATTTACTTATTTATTTCTTTTATTAACTTTCAAAATTGTAGCAAATTGGTGGGGAACTTTTGGTGGTGCAACCCCTAATTTGAAAAAGATTGCAATGAGGATTCTTTCGTTAACTAGTAGTTCATCGGGGTGTGAAAGAAATTGGAGCACGTTTGAAGGGGTTCGTAGACTTTATTTAAATTGTAATTATATATCATTATATTGCATATTTTTTAACACTTTGTTGCTTTTAACTTTGTAGATACATACAAAGAAAAGAAATAGATTGGAGGCGAGTAAATTGAACAATCTTGTTTATGTTCAATTCAACTCTAATTTGACGGAAAAAGCCAAAAGGAGAAAAGCGAGGGATGTTGAAGTGTTATTATCAAACGATGGTAACATGGCTCAAGAATGGATTATGGAGTGTGATGGAGATGGAGAAGTTGAAGTTCAAGATCCAAGAAGCACAATGGGATGTGATTGTGAAGCCTTTGGAAGCTGAGAAATCTACCAAAACCCGGACAAAGTTCTAGACTAACAACTAAAACAACTCAAAGAGAACTTTTTGACGAAGAGTTCGAATCCGGGAGTGAGGAGGTAGTTTATGAAGAAGGTGAATACGAGTCGGATGGAGCTAAAATCATAGAAGGTTGCGGAGATGAAGATTAGAAGACGATATAACTATTATAATTATGGTTTTAATGTTTTATTTAAGTATATTAAACTAGTTGTGGACTTATGTCTTATGGTTTTGTTAGAATATTGCTAATATATATTTTTGTAAAATTAATTCCGTTATAATTAAGGGTCTCCGCCGAGAAACCGATAAATCGCCGCCAAGACCGATTTATCGCTTAAAGGTGGTCGACCGCCGAGGTACCGCCGAGCGATATTTACAACACTGTCCGTCACCACGATCCGTCAACAACCTGTTGCTGATAGTAGCCTGCAAAATGTACACACACCACATTATTTTGACGATAGCATGCAAAATGTACACAAACCACATTATTCAAAATGAAGAAGCAAAACAATATGAGTATAGAGTACAAGTAAATCACCTAACAATACCGCTGTTGATAATTACCACGGTGTGTTGATAATTACCCCGGTGTCCTGACCAGTTGAAGTACCATTGTGTATACCGGAGTGGTCATCGACTGAGTTACTTCCAACATATGGCCAAAACAGTGTGACACATCATCTTTCTGGTGTCTTTGGATACCATGCTTGAGGCTAGTTCGTTGCTGACGATTGTAATGTGAGGATCTTGGTTAACGAAATGTATGCAAATTTTAAATTTCAAACTCGAAGAAAAGAAACAAACCTACTCATATTAGCCTTCCTACCAGTACAAACCACACTCGCCATTTTGTGTGGCTTTTCGGCATGCACCTGCCACCACAAAAACAATAAGTTAACACTAAACTTAGTAATCACATAAGCCATAATAAATTCAGTAACAAAAATCAATACAAACGAAACACAAAACTGATTTTGTAGATGGTCTGAACCCATGAGGCATATTAAAACCCAACTTACACCGGTCAACTGTATCCTTTTTTTGCATCTGTGGGAGCGGTGCATAAAAGATAACAACGAAGGTTCTGAGTCACCCATCTTGTGGATAGAAGTAGAGACCGAACCCGAAACCGCAGCAACAAAATACACAAACATATGAAAACCGGCAGAAACATAAATATTATTGATATCTAAATAGCAAATCAGAAACATAATTGAATAACTCATTATGTGCTTGAAGATGCCGATGATGAGGGTGCTGCAGGTTCGTTACTCAAGCTCAATGCAGACTTAATCACTGTTTGAGTTCATAGGCCAAGTAATCGGAAGCATCAGATTCCTTAGTCAAATGTAGAATTTATAAATGAAATTAAAAAGACCCAAATCAAAGTTTATAGTATATAGAGTATGAAAACATTATGATCAGAAACATATATGAAACTGACATGTAATAATCAAAGTGTTGTTACCTAGTAAAGTTTTTGACTATGACACATACAAAACTTTCTTGGTTATATGATGTAGAACTTACTTCAGATCAGTACTGTCACTCTTAATGAGGTCTTTTCATCAATTTTGGACAAGAGAAGTCCAATGGCAAAGCAAATACCTCGGTCAGTGAATCTAAAAAATCAAGACCAAAAAATTTTGTGTAGATTCTGTCGTTGTCGCAACCAATATCAAGTACTGTGCGCACCTGTTCATAGCAAAACGAATTACCAAACATTGAGCTCCTAACTTTTGTGTAATATTTTATACTATAACAGACCACATTATGAGCTAAACATAAACCTTCCGAGTAGGAATCATGGTAACAGAAATATAGAGCCACAAGATACTAACCTTCCATTGTTAATAGTCCCTTGAGTATTGTCGATATTCTCCAAGATGAAATGTTTACCCATTCCTTCTTTCATTAAACATATTGAAGCTGCAACAGGTAGTGATTGGCGTTGCATGCTAGAAGTGCTTACATGACTAAACATGGCAAGCTGCAGCGTAATATTGTTTTGACGTATTTTTCTGAAGATGAGCATGAAAATCCGTCACCGGTCTTAAGCGTGCTGACTCTAAAATCATGAATCACAAAGTGAAACGCCTACACGTTATCAAGATTAAATTACATTCGAAACATTGTCAAACGAAAATGATGTTATGCAAGTGATTAATAATGGATAATCAATCAATGTCCTTTAATTATGTACTAAGGGGGTGTTTGTATATGTGAGCTTATGAGCTTATTTGATTTTGGCTTATATGACATAAGACCTAATTTTTTGGCTTATTTTGAGACTTATGTAAGTTTATCATATCGTAATAAACTTATATAAGCCCACAAGTCTCAAAATAAGCCAGAAAATTAGGGCTTATCATATATAAGCCAAAATCAAATAAGCTCATAAGCCCACATATAAGCCGAAACAAACATCCCCTAAGTATCAAATATTCACAAAGCATACTAACCAAACAATCATAAGTAAAATATTTGACACCTACATAATCAGTTTCACACACACCTTCAAAGTTTAGATATTTCATGGTTGACTGTCTAAACAACCTGTGTCCACTAATGTTCTTCTTCTTCTTGGCTCCATCATCTTTAACATCAAGTTCCTTACCATTTAGATCCAATTATAACATTCTCGCATCCCCTACAATTAGTTCCACAATTGAAAAGCTCAGTAATTAGGCTAAAAATAAAAGTGAACCTGATACGAATGAAAAGATAAATACATTACAGATGGGCTCATACCTCATATTGAGATGCTTTCTCAAAGCCAAGAGACTCGCAATAAATGTCGACTCTCGCATCTATGGTTGGATACAAAGATCGTATAGATTATCTTTCACAACTGCAATATACAGAGACACAGTGCAATTTGAGGTATATTTGTAATAAAGGCTATTGATAATCATAATTGTTTGTGAATATTGCTGAAAAAATAGAATGATTTATGCTGATTTGTTAGGTTTATAAGTTGAAATTGAAATCGGATAGTGGTTTAGGGTTCTATATTTTTTGAGGGTTGATTATATCTATGTGTATCACGTTTAAGGAATCAATATAGATATTGATAATTAGAATCATTTTTGATAAAAACTGATTTATGTCGAATGTTTAGGCATATATATTTGGTATGTGGAAAATGCGTTTGATAACTGGTGACTCGTCCTCCGTCCCTAAATAAGTGTCCACTATTGACTTTCAAAGTCATTCATCTTCAACTTTGACCTTAAATTATTTTGATTGTGTTGTATAATACTTGATGCAAAATATATGAATGGATTGAGTTTTCAATGTATTTTCATGGATATGATTTTCATCAAGTATTATATAACAACTGATTTATGTCGAATGTTTAGGCATATATATTTGGTATGTGGAAAATGCGTTTGATAACTGGTGACTGGTGAGTATTTTAAATAGAAGGGTTTGCTTTTTTTAAGGATTACAGATTTAAATTGCTTTTCCTATCACAAATACCAAGCTGGTTCAGTGGTTATGTAGATGCTGTTTGTGTCAATAAACCTAAGTTCGAATCCCCTGCTATATATTTTTAATTCAGGTTATTTGTAAAAAACGTTGAGGTGGCATTCAACTAAGGTGATGTGTATATATTTATATTATATATACCACGAACTTTAACAAAAAAATAAAAAAAATCTTGATGACATGACGTGGTATTAAATGGTCAAATGTCTCCTGTTATAATGTAAAGATTGATCAGTTATTTCATGCGTCTGTATTATATATGATATAAGTTAATTTTTTGTGATGTTAACTATCGTTTTGATGTATT
>BQNB010103556.1:13024-24010 GCA_026074375.1 Tanacetum coccineum | reverse complement strand
GCTATTTGTTGTATTGGGCCTGAGCCCATATGCGTATATTATGAACTAAGCCCAGTAAGCTTGGTGTCCATACTATACGTCATCAGTATTAATGTTGTATTATATAGCGACCCATTTACCTGAAAATTGGTCAATCAAGATTACATTTTATTTCCAACTGGTAAAGTTTGTTAAAAGTCAATGATACAGGATCATAACAGTCAATCTGAGTGTATTCAAATGCTTACAAGTTACAACCTCTCAAATTGACTTATTCATGTCATTACTAGCATATCAGCTGTAGCCCAATTCAGACGTAATTTGACCCGTTACAACCTCTTAAATTGACTTACAAGTTACAACCTCTTAAGTTCGATAGGTCAACCCATCCAGGCGTAATTTTACCCGTTTAACTAATGTCCTAAAGTACCAGACCTATCCATTTGTGGTTTTAAGTTCAAACGAAACACACTATGGTAGAATATCAGCTGAATGTAAAGTAACCTAAAACAGAAGTTGCATGCAAGGGAAAAACAAGTAAAACTATACAAAATCACATAACATGAGCTATGTGTATATACCAACGTGTCAAGAAGATTCATGACCGAACGAAGTAGCAAACATAGATGTATCGATGAATGAAACAAGTAAAGACGCACTATGCAACAAGTTTTAAGATTCTTGACATCTGTAACACCGACTATAGTTTCTTTATCTACTGAGTTTGAAACAGACCTTACCGTCCTTGAGGTTCTTCACTACTCTTCATCACCAGCCTTATTCTCCACGTCCTTGAGGTTCTCTCCACTAACTCCATCAACAGCCTTATTCTGTTCACCTGCTGCGTTATAAATACATTCGAACAACAACGAATTTTAGTTCATTGTAACATGTGTTGTCTTTGAATCAAAACTAGCACTCAGTAGAAAAAAAATCAGTGTATAACAATGGTACGCAGATTAAGCATATTGCTCTAAAAGCACTTATCTAATAGTTGTAAGCTAATAGTTCTATTTTGGCCAATCCAACACAATTCTGCTGGTAATATCATTTTTATCATATCTAGTACTCCGGTTTATAGACTGAAACTGAAAATTATTCTACACTGCTCACAGTTACGTTTCTCCTAAGTCACAAAAATTTGTCGATTCACAGTTTGGTTCTAATATCAGTATGTGAGTATTAACCATATGGGAACTAGACTCGCCGAAAAATACTTCTTTAAACTATTCGATTTCTTCAGTTTTTTTACGATTTTTTCATATGTTTTTACGTTTTCGCCGTTTTTTTACGTTTTCGCCCTTTTTCGTACGATTTCGTCCGTTTTTTACGTTTTTGTCTGTTTTTTTACGTTTTCGTCCGTTCTTTTACATTTTCGCCCTTTTCATACGATGTCCGCTTTCGTATGTTTTGTCTGTTTTTTTACGTTTGCGTACGTTATTACGCTTTTGGACGTTTTTGGACGTTTTTTAACGATTTCGTGCGTTTTTCTAGGATTTTGTCCGTTTTCGAACGTAAGAAAATGGCAAAAAAGTACTAAAACGTAAAAATAACAGACAAAAACGTACAAAAATGGACAAAACGGACGAAAATGTAAAAAAATAGACGAAATCGTAAAAAAACGACGAAATCGTAAAAAAACTGACGAAATAGTAAAAAACAGACGAAGTCGTAAAAAACAAAGTACTAAAACGTAAAAATAACAAACAAAAACATACAAAAATGGACAAAACGGACGAAAATGTAAAAAAATTGACGAAATCGTAAAAAAATGGACGAAATCGTAAAAAACAGGCGAAATCGTAAAAAAACTGACGAAATCGTAAAAAAATTGACGAAAACGTAAAAAAATGGTGAAATCGTTAAGAAACTTACGAAATCGTAAAAAAGTCCGAAAACGTAAAAAAACTAACGAAATCGTAACAAACGTGCGAAAACGTAAAAAAACAGACCAAATCTTATTAAATAAAGAAGATCCGACCAGTATCCCATTTAATGTTTTGCATGCGCCCATAAGCGCCCATTTAATATTTTACATTCGCCCATAAGCGCCCATTTAATATTTTACATGCGCCCATAATCGCCCATTTAACAATAATCGATGGGCAAAAAGTGCCCCCTACTTTTTAAAAATGTGCCTAAAAGAACCCATGAATTACCATATGGGCAAGATTTGCCACCTCTATTTGTAATGCATGTATAAGACTACCCGTAATAACAGGCGAAATCGTATAAAACTGACGACAACGTAAAAAAACTGACGAAATAGTAAAAAACAGACGAAATCGTAAAAAAACAGACGAAATCGTAAAAAAACGGACGAAAACGTAATCGTGAACACACAGAATATATGTCGACAAAGAAACCCGTATCGGAGAAAATTTCTACAAGTACATACCACCGAACCATTTTCTATATTTCTTAATACCTTTCTCACAAAAACACAAGTAATAAGAATGTTATTAGAATTACATCAGATTAGAAAGTAGCCATGAGATTCCAGAGAAATCTCATGAGATTCAGTATGAATCTCTTGAGATTCCACTTGAATCATTTGAGTTTCCAGAGAAATCTCCTGAGATTCAATATGAATCTCTTGAGATTCAATATGAATATCTTGAGATTCCATGTAAATCTCATGTGATTCTGTTGTGAATCTCTTGAGATTCATATAAATTATTTATTAATTTTTTTGGTTCAAGTTTTTATTAATTTTTTTGTTGTGTTTTATTAACAAATATACAATTAAACAAATATTCAAATAATTAAGTGGAATCTCATGAGATTTAAGAGTAAATCTAAGGAGATTCAGAGTGAATCTCATGAGATTCAGAGTGAATATCATGAGATTCAGAGTGCATTTAGTAAATTAAAGAATTTAGGTTTAAAACAAACAAAAACTTACCTTATAGTCTCTTGCTGTTTGAGTTTTCTTCTCTTCTTTTTTTCCTTTTTTTGTGAAAAAATGATTTATTTTCATTCGGCTTCTTGTCTCTAATAATGACAGTTTCACAACCTTCATCTAATAATGACAGCTTCTTGTCTCTAATACTTGTCGATTTTATTGACGTAAGTTTTTATGAGTTTTTCTAACATGTGCACTAGAAATGTCTAGGAAACCCTTACTGAATTTTGATAGATTTGCTACTATTCGTTAAAAAGTATCAGTAGAAAAAAATCATAAGAAAAATCGTTACTTATAACTGTACTCATAATCCATTGGAAAATTGCTGGAGTTTCGTCAATCATTACCTATGAATAACTCTCTTAGGAAAGTCGTAAATGTTGGTCTGTTGGAAATAGTCGGAGTTTCATCAATCATTTCCTATGAAAAATTCGTAAATGTTGGTAAAAATTCTTGTAGTGTTATGGTTGATTGATTTTTCTAACATGTACAAAATTGTAAAATTTAGTTTTAAACCAGTAAAAGCTATGAATGACAATGTACTATTTTTCATCTAATTTAGCAAGATATTAGTATTTGGTGACCTAATGATAAACTTTGAGGTATTTTGTTATAATGTGTTATAATATGAATAAAGAACCTAGCAAGACTTAGCATTTGTAGAAGGGATAGAGGTATAAAAGTCTTCATAGGTAATTTTACTTATGAATATGATTTTATGGTTCTAGAGGATGTTAGTAGTATCATAGACCACTATCTAGGTAGGATGGTTTTGGGAAAGCCTTTCGCAAAACAGTATAAGATTACTTATGGTAAAGAAGAAGGAACATAAATATTTTAGAGAAAAACGATGAGAAGGTGACCTTTAAAATGCCTCATAAGATGAAAAGGTTTAAGGATATAGAAGATTTAAACACTGATAGCATACTACCCTTCTTTATAGCAAGTAAAGGACACGAGGAAAAGGAGAAGGTCACGTAATAGGAATAGAATGACTCATTATTCAAAATGTTTGAAATTAGGACCCAAGTACAAGCGCGATGAAGGGATAATCAAAACCTATTGAACTTTCTCAATGGGAAGGAGTAGTAGTACGTAATGATGTTAGGAGTCACGTAACGGTAGATGATCACCGAGTCTAGCAAGCAAACTCGTTTATAAAAAAAAGCGTCTTAATGGGAGGCAACTCCCGTCTTTATTTATGCATTTGTGAGGAGTCGTGGTTTTTAATTATTTTATTAATTGTCATATATGTTTAAAAATTATAAGAGATCATGCTTTGCTTTTTATCATTACCTTCGTCTTAAATACAATCAAAGTATTTTGCATAAATAAGTGTAGGAGAAAAATATATCCGGAAATAAGACCAATTTCAAAACTGAAGAACAATATAATTATTAAGTTAAATTCGTACATTAATATTTTGGTTGTTTGATTTGAGTCAAATGTTGTGATAAACAACAGATATGTGGCTTTATGCAAGTAAAAAAATCGTCAAGGAAATAATTAATAGGTTATTTTTGCAAAAAAATTTCCAGAAAATAAAGAGGCAAATTTTCTTAGTGCCAGGAGACAGCGTCAGGATTAAATCCTAACGACGTCAGCACTGTAACATGAGAAATTCAAGTATTTTTTTATGTTTTTTTGAAATTTATTTGAAAAGATATTTTGTTTAATTTATAGAATTTTTCATTTTCCAATTTATTGCAAAAATCCATGATTACATTACTACTAACATTATATCTTTATTGCTTTCTTAGGATTTTAATTTATGATTAATAAGGTTGTATATTATTTCCCGCCAATTTTACTCTTGGTATAGTTGTTTTTGTCTTTGATTCACAGGTTATGTTAGATGAGAGATGTGGAAGTTCCAATAGAATTATTACACTTGGGATGGATTTTGTGAATGACGATTAGTAGCAAGCTTATTCTCATATATTACTTCGGAATATTGTAGCAAACCAGGGAGTATTAGTTCTTGTCTTTTTTATTTATCTTCCATGTATTCATTTTTCGGGTACTCATAGAACATTGGGAACAATGTTCAAAATAAGTGTAGGGGGCAATAAAAGCCTTAAAGATTATTCTTTCATTTGCATTTGCTTTGCTCTTAAAAAGATGAGTAATATACAGAAACATAGTTTAGGACGGTAATTTTGGTTCAAATAAAAAAAACTTTTATGGCATATATCGTTCAAGACTTTAGTATAAAAGCGTCTCACGGAATAAGAAAGTTTGTAATGAAAGTACAAAACAACCCTACCACTCAAAAATTCCACCCTCAAAATGTGAGGTTCGCCCTTAGATATTTAGAAAATAAAGCATTCATTTTTAATGCTTATGAGAGTGTACCGGTAGTATTATAGATTCTAGAACTTGCTTTAGCGATTCATCCCGAGACTGCTAGTGAGATCGCATTCGTGTGATTAAGATTTGCTAAGTGATAAGAGGCATTGGGATAACCCTTATTTTTAGCCTTCATTTGATATAGTTATGATGATCTCATTAGTCATATAACTACCCCCACACCATTGCCATGCACCCATTTTTAGTGTAAGATACCCCTAGTACACCCCTCTGAGCCTATCCTTTTTGCGGTTCTCGTAATTTTTTGGTAGATTCTGGATTATTAATGAAGAGCATTGTTTACACCCTACCAAAATGTTACACCTAAATTGCCTTAGCCTTCCTTGTATGTACTCATTTTTAGTACATTATTGTTATCACAATTTTTTAACCCTAAAAAATTGTGTTACTTGGATTATGTTGGTTGCTAAAGTCGATCATTGTTATGTACACTAGTTTGGATGATTGTGATTCGAGTAGTTTGATATATTATATAGAGAAATGGGGAAGAAAGTCAAACTATTACACCTATATTTGTCTAATATACTCCATGTTTATTGATCCTTCTAATTCGGGGTATTAGTTAGTTTATTATTGAGTTATTATAAAACTCAAGTGTAGGGGTAATTTTATAAACCTCGAGTCATGTATATATTTATTTATTTTCTGAAAATAACAGGGAAAAAGTGTATATAAAAAGAATACGTGTTAAAATATACGGGCTTCCATCTTGCTTATGTTTATGTCAAGAAAGAGTCAAGAAAAGAAAAAAAAGAGTTTGATGTATAGTTGTGTATTTATCCTAGTTTTTGTCGAGTCTTGACTTAGCAACGCCTTTTACATGTATTCTTGTAAATAATTAGCTTGCCACCAGTAAATTTCCTCCATTATCCTTAACCATGTTTTCCATTACCCTACACCTTACGTTACAACCTTTTAAAAGACCTCTTTGATAGTAATTCCTAGGCATACGCCAAAGTGGTAGAGGTTTTTATCATTTAGCAAGCTTATGGTAATATATATACTATGACAGGTAGTTAATGTTTTATTTTCCCGTTTCCTATAAATGTTATAATTCATTATTACATCAAGAGAAATAGATAATCCAAACACTTATGTGAGGTGCTAGTATATATTTTTCGTGCTTTTAATTACAATGTTTTAACCATTGTGAGCTATAAACTGATCTTTAATTGAGTAGAGGTTAAATGCCCCGACTTAGCATATTTACTAGGTAGTAAAGACCGCATTTGCTTAAAGACATAATCAAATCTTCAAATGTAGGGGTATATTTGACGAGGTGTACATTTATACACTTTTTCGAGTCAATTAACCCCTAGAAGAAATCACACCAATATGCCAGAGGGTAATTGTACTTAATTGTTTCTTATTGGATATATAAGCTTTTGGGGAATCATTTCGAGAAACGCACCATAACTGTGGCTCAATTGAGAAGATAAATAGACAAAGACACAACACGTTGGCTTATCAGTAAAGAGAATGATGCACGAGTAATATGCTGCGACGTCCGTCACCAGTGAGAATGTCGACGGCGTCACAGGCAACGATTTGTTGACGCCGTCGAACAACAAACCGACAATAAGAAGCCTTTAGAAGATTCGGTGGGCTGACAGCGTCAGGAAACTCTAGCGACGCCGTCAAACCCTATTTTCTATATATACAAACCCTACTTTTCATATTTTAGGTGGAAAAACATAGAGTATTCGTAGGATAACTTTGTAGCAGCCATTTTGGTTGTTTTTAAGGGGTTTTAACCCTTTGATACTCATTGTAACTCCATGTTTAATTGAAGTGAAGTTCCTAACCCTTTTAAACATTCAATATGTTTTTGTGTTGTTGATTAATTGTTCTTCAATTTCAATTAACATACTTGGCTAAATTTAATTGTGTTTACTTATGAATTCATGAAACCTAGTTGTTAGATATTTTATTATTGCTTCTTGTTAATGGTGTACGCGTTAGGCTTTAGAAAACTAGCTATTTGATCTTCATATCATAGCATAGACGTCTAGGGAATGCGGTTAGATTAGAGGATACCTGTGATTAGATCTTCATATCTAGATCACCTTTGGGTGGATTCCGAATTTGCGCGTGAATTTACTATTGGATGTGAGCGGTGTTTGCAGGTAACCACCATCTAGGTTGCCACGTAGATAGCAAACATGACCAACCAGGTGCGAAATATGAGTGAATACCATAACACATTAAGGGTGACGGGAAATAAAATTAAAGAAAACAACTAAGGAGTATTGCATGATTACTTAAACATGTTTGTTTAACCATAAGAGTTTTATATCAAATTTACTTTTCTGCATAATTAGGAGTAGTTTAATTTAATAGTTTAATCAACCCCCTCTTTAAACCCGAGATTTACTTGCTTTCTAAAAAATATAAAAATACAAAAATAATATTCCTTCAACCCTTAGACCTTAGTAATCTTACAATTCGAGCCTACCCAAACTATTAACCTAGAGAACGATAATAAGCCCCGAGAGACTTGCCTATACTACCCTACCAACATTTAGGTACAACTGCCTAAGAGGGTATGTAAAACTTTGTGTCTATGCAAACATCCCGCATCAATGTAATAGGGCGATTGCGGGGGAATATGAAGGTCACTTCATTGGTGAGTGTCTGAATCCTAAAGAGAACAAGGCATTTGTTGGAGCAGCTTGGAGCGATAGCGAAGAAGGCGTTGAACCGCAAAAGGACGCAAAATGTCTCATGGCAATCAACTCTCAAGAGGTATACCCTAAACCATCTAAATCTAATAATGATTAAGGAGATAATTATTGAAATTTGTAAAATGGAAAAGAAGAGATCTACAAAAGTTTAACAAAGATATTTTACCAAAACTTGAAAGACTTTAAAGAAAACACTCTCTTAAAAGTAAAAAATCAAAACATTTTAAATAACATCAATGAAACTCGTGTCATGTAGTAAAGAAACTTATTAAAGATAAGGAGGTGGTTGAACCTTGTCAAAAATGTGATGCACGTACCCAAGAGATTGACTCCTTAAAAGGTAACGTTTCTAAGCTCTAAGATGAAGCATTGAGTTTTTCAAAATTCAAAGAGAGTATTACCATATTTCGACGAAAATGGTTTTAAGGTGTCAAAAAGTGTCCTAGACAAGGTAAGGTCTTTGTATTGTCAAAAGAATAAGAAACACTTCGTAAAGTCAAAATAACTAAAAACGTATTGTAAAAGAGAGTCACAATGAAAACCCCGGAATAATTCAGTCGTGCTGACGCACCAGGAGCCTGATACAATAGGCAATTCGATAAATCGCGTTGCTCACTCAAACGGCTTTTTGAAAACATACTCAAGGTACCCATACACCCATTATAAGAGTCAAAAACATAAACAAGGATAATCACATGGTTTTGGACGAATGGGCCTCGGATACACTCAAACTATCGAGTGAGCAAGGACCTCATTACCCATAACTAATATAGAGATCTTCAAACATATATAACCAATTGGAAGAGCTACCTGAGCAAATCAACTAATCTTCACCAAAAAGAAATTTTCATAATAACCAAAGATCGTCACCTCATCAATATAACACATATCAGAGGAGAGACAAACTCCAACCGCAAACCCACAGATTTATATATACAAGAACCTACTCAAAACCTGTGTCCAATATGTTCTTTAGAAGAAAGATTGTCAAGATATTTGACAAAGACCTTTGGAAAAAGATCAATTTAATCTTTCTAAATAGGATTAGGATTGATGTTGCAAGAAAGGGAAGAAAAAGAAAAAATGAAAAATTATGATAGAGGGAGTGTATCTTGAATAACTAACTAATCTTGCACAAATTCACAAAATGATACTTTTGATTAAACAATTAGATTTCATGAATACCCATGCAATTTTGGTTACTAACCAACAAACAAACCTTTCATCATCTTCTAAAAACCCTATACACTTTCCAAATCTTATTTTCATAAAATCACCATTGATATAATCAAGAATCAGAAGGAGAAATCAAGAACTTTATGATGAGTAATCTCCAAGAACTTCTTTATAATGATTGTGGAAATATCTTTCAAAACAAAGGTTTTTCAAAACATTGAGTCAAATCTTATTTTCTTATACATTGTTGGTCCAAATGATGTATAGAAGTCAACAATTTGCTAAAAACACCTTTACACATATTGTATACTCCTCTATCTCTAAGTATGCAACATCTATTTTAGGAAAATGTCAAACTCAAAAGGGTCCGTTAATAAAGGAGAAGTAGGGGAAGCTCAAAGATGTTAAATAGGAATTTTGAAACCATGAAAGGATATAAAGTGATGAGAGGCTAATCTTTGAGTTTATTTTAAGGGACACTTCAGAAAGTGAAATTTAGGAAAAGGTCAAGGTACACTTAAGCCCAAGATTGTATGAGCTTGAAAATTTCATATGTTGTGAGAATACAAGTCATATGATGAATGCTCTCAAGGAAACAAGAATGGAGTCACGACAGATGATATTATCTGTTCACCATGGATTGGAAATGCTACTTGACATCATCTCCAAGATGAATAAGAAGTTAGAGGATGAAAATATAAAAGTGAATGATAGGGGGGAAAGGAAAGTAAATGACTTCTAGAAAATAGAAATCTAGGAGTGTTTATATAATGAAACTTTAATCTTTTGTGTATGGCACTTGAATAGTTCTTTTATGGCAAAATACTAGTATAGTGCTTTTAATATGGATGTACAACTTATCCATGAATAGAATGATGTTACGCAATGCATTATTTTGGGTAAAGGGTTTATACCCGATGAAATATATGCAATGCATTTTAGTAGATATAAATGCATGCTTATTGTCTTTATTATTCTAATCCATGTTTGCAAGTCTTCAAATGGTAAGCTAACCCATGTTGGACTTGCACATGTGTATGCATTTTTTGCTTGGTGTTTTGTGTTTGTTTATTGCTTGTTATAGCCAAGAACACCTCAAATGTAATGATGTTGACTCATGATCCCCGCCTAGAACAAAGGAGAGCAATTGATTTAGGTTGGAGTCATGTTTGAAGAGATATCTACATACTACCCTTATAAATGAAAAGATATGGTTAGGTTTGTGCACATTGTCTACGGATATTTATACGCTAGGATACGTGACCACGGGGGTCACAACAAGAAACAAGTTCATACACTTAGATTTCACTACTCATGGTATATATAATATAATATATAATAATATCAGTGTATAATATTCATATATATGTATTAATACTCGATTAATGTATATAATAATATAAGTGTATATTTATTATATATATTAATATTCCAACGATAGAATACTAACGGTCGTTAATTAGTTCATTTACGAATAATTAACTATAAGGTTTTTTAATTAATGGGTAATTAAATGTAATTAACCATAAATATTAGAAAAGTAAAAAAGTCAAAACCAAGGGTGTTGTGGATATAGTTCGACCAGATCTATAAGATCTTAGGGTTGGATTGGGCTTGTGAGCTATCTTTTTCTCCAAGTTATGCATTTTAGGTAAACCCTAAATTCATCTCCTATATAAGGAGGATCCCCTAGCTCATAATTATAATCCCTTCTTCTTCTCTTCTCCTTGTAATCGAACCAAACAAACAACCTTTAGGGTTTTTTGGTGTTTTTGATTACTTGACGTATTCTTGAGCGTTGGTTCGTGGAACTGGCATTCGGGTGGTAGTGTTCGACGTGTAGTGTATGAATCGCGTGGAGGTTACTTACTT
>BQNB010103555.1:12299-24011 GCA_026074375.1 Tanacetum coccineum | reverse complement strand
TCAAGTGTAAGGGTTTTGATGTCTATTTCTTCAACATCTTTAGATTCTGATTCGAATGACTAAGATTCATAAAAAGTATAGATGTTGTGGATTAGAGCAGGCGAATTGTCTCTTCTGGCCTGAAACTGTCTTTTGGGATTGGTGAACGGAGTAGCCATCCTGGAGTTACTATAGAGAGAATGGAAATAATTACAAGAAATCAAATTAATACTAATTTTTAGCTCCCCGACAGCGGCGCCAAAAACTTGATGCGTATTTTATTTTAAAATAAATTTTATTCAAGTTTTAAATTTATAAAACTCGATTCACCTGACAAACGCACTAACGGGCAGAGAACCCGATCGTGAGTAGTGTAGAGATGGCAAATCCGAGGTTGTCCTAAGAGCTAAGTGTCAATTAGTTTTAATTTAAATTGTCACGTTTGAAAATAGTTTTAAGTTGATTTATGAAAATAACAGGAAAGTGTGGAGAATCGTTTTGCCCATCTAGGATATAATAACATTGAATAACATAATGTACAGCGGAATAAATAAGAACATCAATGTTATGAACAAGGTTTTCTTTATTCATACTAATAATAAACTATAAACTAACTAATAAGCTAACTAATAATACACACGTTTTCTTTATGTGTCTAGACTCTCATTAGAGAGATCTAACTATGATGGATATATAAAACAGACGCCTCTAATACCATTTATATAGAGGGTTTACAAGAAAACCTAGCTTACATAGAAAGCTAACTTAATATTTCACATTAAGTCCTTGTTATTTATCTCCAAAACGAGCCATAAAATAAATAAGAATAAACTGTTTGAAAAATAGTTCTGTCAGAGATCCAAATCCATCAGAGAACCAAACGATGTGTACTATCCAATATCGTACAAAGCTAGCAGTACAAACTGCTTTATCGGACAGCTCTGACAGTATTAAAAATTCAAATGCAACAGTACTAACTTACTCCATTTAGCGACACTTTATTCTGTTACTAATCCGTCGCCAATCTGTTACTAAACTGGTTCTCCTTCCTGACACATTTTACTGCCACTAAACTGTTGCTAAACTGTTGCTAGTACTACCTTTGATTCATCACGATCATGTATCATAACCACTTGCTACCTTTTGTGTTCAAAACCAAAGTAGCATAAACAATCAAAGAACAACACCTTTAACCTTCGAACCCTTTTAACCACTGTTAAGATCGTGACAGCAGTACAAACAAATAGTAGTATTATTTGTTTGGCAGTAGTAATATGTATACGAGCAGTACTAACATAACCAATAGCAGTACTAAAATATAATGAACAAACCAGCCCATGAAGCTGTTTCCATATCCAATACCTCACATCCACGTCACACATTTACCCATGATCTGTATATCACGTCTAACAGGAAAAGATAATATAATCCCTACAAATTAGGGTTTTCTTTTCATAACATATTTCATTCCATTATTTACGTGCCATATCCAAAACTGCTTTCTTAATTCACGGAGTCCATAAACCATAATCAGTACCTGCTTGTCACATCTTTGAAGCTTCAATCTTTTGTCACTGCCTTGATTCGAACCCTAGCAACATCATAATCATACTAGCAGCCTTCGACACCAACTCAGCAACAAATCAATAATCAGATCCACAAAATAAGATGATAAAGAACAGTATCCAAAACACAACGATCCATAATATTGTTGTGAAGATCGTTTAGGGTTTTAGGAGTTCCATGATTATTAGACAACAATTTACGAAACCCCATGGATTGCTTTGTGGTGAGCAGAACAACAACGAGCACAATTAAAACCCTATCTCCATGATGATGATCAGAATAACAATTGTATAATAACAATTGTATACCAAAGAAGCCAGATCCATCACCAAAAAGATTGCTTTACTAAATTAGGATTTTGCCGGTTTAGGGTTTATAGCAAACCCTATTGTCACGAATTGCTTGTAACCGAAAACCATAGAAGCTTTAAAACCTTAATTGGTTTTATTAATTAGAATCAATAACAGCAGCAACCTTCATATTTGTCTTGAAAGAGTAGACTGAATCGTGACAAAACCCCAAATACAAATCGAACTTTATAAAGAATAAATCACCAAAAATCAAAAGCATCATACCTTGTTTGATTTGTGAAACCTTGTAGATCCTAGATATCACGAGCCACATGGCTCTGATACCAATTGTGGAGAATCGTTTTGCCCATCTAGGATATAATAACATTGAATAACATAATATGCAGCGGAATAAATAAGAACATCAATGTTATGAACAAGGTTTTCTTTATTCATACTAATAATAAACTATAAACTAACTAATAAGCTAACTAATAATACACATGTTTTCTTTGTGTGTCTAGACTCTCATTGGAGAGATCTAACTATGATGGATATATAAAACAGACGCCTCTAATACCCTTTATATAGAGGGTTTACAAGAAAACCTAGCTTACATAGAAAGCTAACTTAATATTTCACATTAAGTCCTTGTTGTTTCATCTTTCTTCAATTTTGCATATTTAGTTTTGTAATCATCAAATCTCAGATCCTAACAGAAAGTAAATTGCGAAAATTAAAAGTGATAGAAGTAATCAGGGAGAAAGGCGTGCTAGCCTAGCCAATTCATTACTAACGTTATAACTACGTTTTCCTATGCAATGTTACACTATGGTTTCATTAGTGGTTTCTAAAGTTAACATACCTGAATATATATCTTTAGTCTGTCCTATAATTCATGTGATCCCGAATCCCTCGAAAGTCACGAAGGTAGGGCAACCAAGTCATAGTGATTAATCCCAACTATCCCCAAAACTAGTCTAATAACCTATACAGATTATTAACCCTCTCTAAAAGAGTTCCAGTGCTTTTTAAGTATATAAGGTGATATAGGTGGTAACTTGGTTAGTTCCTACACTAGGGATATGGTGCCAAACCTACCCTAGTACCCTACTAATCCCATGTTTAATTGGTAATCTAATAACTGGATTAACATGATCTAAACCACCCGCAATACTACCAAAACCCAAGGATACACGATAGTCAAAGGATATCCAACGAAACCATAATCTAACATGAAACAAACATTATAACGATAGTAAATTCATGACTAGGCTAGCACTTATAGTGCTTAGCCGCTCATAGCAACAACACAACAAGAATTAATAAAGGTAATCTTGGATTGAAAACTCATAATTCTTATAAATGTGGTTTATGAATGATTAAATATAAAAGTAAGATAAGTGTGATCTCCTTTGGACTTCTAATAGAATTCTTCGAGCTATGAAGGCCTTGATCGCCCCTTGGAACTGCTATAGAATGGTTGATGTCGAAGTGTCTGAATGAGGCCTCTATTAATAGGTTTCGAATACTTTACGGCGTAACCTTTTAGGGGTTTACGTCATAAACTGCTGACGCGTACTTTCCATGTTGTAGGCTTAAATGATGTTACGGCATAATCAAGTGTCCACGTTGCGCCGTAATGCTGACTCAGATGACTCAACATTCCATAATAATAATGTTACGGCGTAAACCTTAAGTGTGGTTACGCCGTAGTGTTGCTGGGTGACGTGTCTTGCCTTGAATATGTTACGGCGTAACACTATCGTAGGGGTTACCCCGTAATGTCTCGTAAGAATCCATATTATCTTCATTTTATCGTCCATTTCCAGTGTTTCTTTTCACGTACTTGCATTTTACCTGAAAACAACTAAATAACCGTAAATGTATCGAATTCAAGTATTTATAAGACAATTGCAAGTATTTTCCTGGGGAAATTGACACTAAAAGTATCAAATATACGATGTTATTATTATTCTAGCAAGAACTATGTTAGGAAGTTTCTTAGGGCTCCACATCCCAAATGGAGAGCAAACTTCACGGCAATTGAAGAATCGAAAGACTTGACATCACTATCTCTTGATGAACTCATTGGAAATCTAAACGTCCATGAGATGATCATCAAGAAAGACTCCAAAATAGTCAAAGCTAAGGGAGAAAGAAAATCTCTTGCTTTAAAGGCTAAGAAGGAATCTAGTGATGAAGAAAGTCCGACTTCCCAAAGTGAAGACGAAGAGTATGCCATGGCGGTTAAAGACTTCAAGAGAATAGGTAGGTTCGTAAGACAACCTAGGAATGACAAAAAGACGTTCCAAAGAAGCTGAGACGACAAGAACGGTAAAAGTGACAGGAAATGTTTTAGATGCGGTGATCCAAATCATCTTATTAGAGAATATACAAAACCACCGAAAGACAAGAACCAAAGAGCATTCGTCGGAGGTTCTTGGAGTGATAGTGGTGAAGAAGATGATGAAAAGGCTAAAGACGAAACATGTCTCATGGCTCAAGCATCTAATGAGATATGCCTTGGAGTTGATTTGGAACCCGGTGAGTGGATAAAGATAGCGGATGCTCTACATATAACGGGAAACCGAAAGCTCTTTTCGACATACAAGGCATGTAATGGAGGTAACGTTATTTTTGGTAGTAATCTTCGCGGTAATATCATTGGAAAAGGTACAATTTCTAATGACTATCTGGATATAGATAATGTAGAACATGTAGATAACTTAAGATTTAACTTGCTATGTGTAGGTCAAATATGTGATAATAAATGTAGAGTAACTTTCTCTGAACACGATAGTGAAATCACAAAAGACGGTAAGGTTATAGGTAAAGGTATTAGGAAGAAAGGCTTATACGTGATGAAATTAAGAAATAAGCCTAAAGACAAAATTTGTATTGCAACGATTGATGAAAACTCCACTTTGTGGCATAGGAGGCTAGGTCACGCAAATATGCATCTCATTCAATCGTTAGCATCTAAGGAATTAGTTAAAAATTTACCTAAGCTTAAGTTTAATCAACATTTCTATGATGCTTGCAAAATTGGAAAACAAGCTCATGCTAGTCACAAAGCTAAGAATATAGTCTCAACGACTAAATGCTTAGAACTTCTCCATATGGATCTCTTCGGTCCATCCGCCGTACGGAGCTACGGAGGAAATCTCTACACCTTAGTAATAGTAGACGACTATTCTAGGTATACATGGACAAGATTTCTTACAACTAAAAACGAATCCTTCGATCAATTTAAAATATTTAGCATGAAAATACAAAACTAACTAGGATGTTCTATAGTGTCAATTAGGACGGACCAAGGTAGGGAATTTGATAATGAAGTGCAATTTGGAGAGTTTTGTAATGCCAACGGTATTACACATAACTTCTCAGCTCCATGCACTCCATAATAAAATGGCATGGTAGAAAGGAAAAGTAGGACACTACAAGAAATGAGTAGAAAAATGTTGAATGAACAATCGTTACCACAAAAGTTTTGGTGTAACGGCGTAGATACTTCAACATATATCCTAAACCGAATCCTAATTAGAGCCTTACTAGGAAAAACACCTTATGAACTCTTGAGAGGTAGAAAACCTACTCTTGATTACTTTAAAGTGTTTGGAAGCAAATGCTTCGTCTTAAACACTAAAGATTACCTTATGAAGTTTGACCCAAAGTCATACGAAGGGATCTTTTTAGAATATTCCCAAAATAGTAAAGCTTACATTATCCTAAACAAACATGAGTTGAGATCAATGAAGATCCAATGTTTATCAAAGATCCAATGGACCAATCATAGCCAACCATTTTTTATTAAATTAAAAAAAAACCACTTTCCACCTCTTTTTTAAAATCAAAATATCTTGCAAACGGTAAATCGTTAAACGACAAAAGAATACACCACCGTAACGAGAATTAAATCATCTTTCTAACGAGGGGCACTTTGATATACTTTCGACAAACTTTTTTTTTGATTTTTTAAGTCACGTCTGAAAAAAATCACATGTGATTTGTATTACAAAATCACATGTGATTTTACAAAAATCACATGTGATCTTTCTACACGTGACTAAAAAATAAAATTTTAAAAAAAGTTCGTCGAAAGTATATCAAAGTGCCCCTCGTTAGAAAGATGATTTAATTCTCGTTGTAATGGTATGTTTCATTTTACGTAACGATTAACGGTTTGTGAGATATTTAATTTTTTAAAAAGAAGTGGAAAGTGAGTTTTATTTAATTTGATGAAAAAATGGATGGTTGAGATGGAGTCTTAGGATCTATGATAAAAAAATGGATCTTTATTGAACTTTTGCCAAACAAACATACCATGAAAATCAAAGAATCACTCAACGTGACATTCGATGAAACTCATCCACCCTCTAAGACATTAACCTTGCTGGATGATGACTTAGATGAAGAAGAAGCAATTAAGGTTAAAAAGAAAAGTTTAGAAAATGACATTGATGATGAAACTTTAGAAATTGACAAAGTAGTCAATATTAAGGAATCTAGGAACCATCCATTAGAAAATGTCATAGAAAACCTTAATCAAATAACTCTTAGGTCACAAGCCCAAAACCAAAGTAAATTATTTTATTTTATATCAACTATAGAACCTAAGAATGTGAATGAATCCTTCAAGGATAAAAGTTGGATAATCGCTATGCAAGACGAATTAAATCAATTCATTGCAAATAATGTTTGGGAGTTAGTACCACAACCTAAGAATATGACAATTATAGGAACTAAGTGGGTGTTTAGAAATAAGTTAGACGAGAACGGTGTCATTTCTCGAAATAAGGCTAGGTTAGTCGCCCAAGGCTATAATCAACAAGAGGGCATCGATTATGATGAAACTTATGCCCTAGTTGCTAGAATAGAGTCTATTAGAATATTATTAGCGTATGCTTGCGCCTTAGATTTTAAGCTATTCCAAATGGACGTAAAAAGTGCATTCCTAAACGGTTTAATCAATGAGGAGGTATACGTGGCACAACCTTGGGATTCATTGACTTTGAAAAACCGAATCATGTTTATAAACTCAAGAAAGCTTTATATGGTCTTAAACAAGCACCCAAAGCTTGGTATGATAGATTAAAATCTTTTCTTATTAAACATGAGTACAAAATGGGAATGGTAGATAACACACTTTTTACTAAGAAGAAAAGTTCAAATCTCATCATCGTTCAAATATATGTCGACGGCATTATATTCGGTTCGACTTGTCAAGACATGTGTGATGAATTTGCCAAAATCATGCATGACGATTTCGAGATGAGCATGATGGGTGAACTTAACTTCTTCCTTGGATTACAAATAAAACAAATGGAAGATGGAATTTTCTTTAATCAATCTAAATATATTTAAGAAATGCTTAAGAAATTTGGCTTAGAAGATTCTAAACCAATGAAAACCCCCATGTCCTCGGATACTAAACTCACGAAAGACGAAGAGTGTGAGTCGGTAGATAGTACCAAGTATCGAGGCATAATAGGTAGTCTACTCTACCTAACGGCAAGTAGGCTCGATATCATGTTTAGTGTCTGCCTTTGTGCACGCTTCCAAGAGGATCCCAAAACCTCTCATCTTGAAGTGGTTAAGCGTATCTTCCGATACAATAAAGGCACTACGCACTTAGAATTATGGTATCCTAAGGGGACCGACATAGAAAACGTAGTATATGCCGACTCTGATCATGCGGGAGATTATGTGGACCGAAAGAGCACTAGCGGTATTTGTATGTTCGTGGGATGTTGTTTAACATCTTGGTTCTTGAAGAAACGAACCGCTCTTGCTATATCCACTACCGAAGCCGAATACGTAAGCGCTAGAAAGGAATGTCAACAAGCACTATGGATGAAACAAGCTCTTATCGACTACGACATTCGACTCGACGATGTCCCGATAATGTGCGACAATAAAGGCGCGATTGACCTAGCAAAAACCCAGTGCAATACTCGCGAACTAAACACATCAAAATTTATCACCACTTTCTTCGTGATAATGTCCAAAAAGGACATATCTCTATCAAAAAAGTGTCGTCCGTCAACAATAACGCCGACATTCTCACTAAACCCCTTAAACGTAAATCGTTTAACTATCTACGCCTTGGTTTAGGAATGATGGAACACATTCCATAAATCGTTCTTCTTTTCTTCTAGTCTCGATTCTAGTTCGTGTTCCACTCCGTGTCATGACAACTTTATTACTTCATCCGAAGTACTTTAAGTATTTTTAATTCGCGAAATGCAAATTAAAACGTCACTCCTCCTATAAAGTGTTTGTTAAAAAATTTCGTCCAAAACACCTCTACTAGAGGCGGCCCCCATATCGATATGGGACCGCTACCAGTCGGGACATAATGTCTGCATTCCTTTTTTTGTTAAACAGAAAAATAAACACCCCCTTCTCCTAAAACCTACAGTGACGAAACACACACATAACCCACCAAAAATCTAAATCGGGTTAATAAACTCAAATTAAAGATCAAATCAACGCCAATAATCAATCCTAACATCATAAAGATCATCAATTATAAGTTATTTCATTTATTTTCTTATTAATTCGTGTCTAGGGTTCATGTTGAACACAAAACCAAAATTAAGGTTTTTCATTCTTCTTTTGATTATGTGCAATTAGGACTATAATAATACAATGTATAACTAATTTGCTTCCCGTAGACATAGGATTTGCATACCTGAGTGTGTTTGTCAAAAAATTTGGTATGAACAAAACCGCCAATTTTCTTTCGAAATTACTCATGTTAGGAACACCATAAAAATGTTTTAATGCGTTGTTAATACACTCTAAAACGTTTTTGCATTCATGCATAATGATCTCATGAACATCATTTGAAATATTTAATCAATGAATATTTTCAACATGTTTGGATGAGCAAAATTGAATTAAGGAGTGTTTGGGTTAACTCATAGGTTTTTATTTTAGAGTCGAGTTAACCGCAACTCCACATTTGTTGCATATAGGCACACACTAGGCATTTTTCTAAAAGGATTCGAAAATTGAGAATGACACATACTAAAATTTTCATATTATTGTGATTAGGTGAAAAGAATGTCTCAAGAAGAACTCGAATGCACAAAAACTCACATCTCCCTAACTCCAAACGAACCATACCTTCCAAATCACATTAATTCTTTTAAAAAATCACCATATCTAAAATTACCTTGTCGACCTATCCATGTAGGAAGAATTGTTGACACAACGTTGATTCAAAAGGAATCTTAGAAAAGAAGCTACTCAAAGTTGGATTTCAAACTCTTCTTCACTTAAAAGGAAACTTATATCTAAAATTCATTATAGAATTTTATCAAACATTTGAACTCACTCTAGTAAGTGATCTTTGTATCATATTATTTGAAATAAAAGGAAAACGTGTTGGTGCATTATTTTAGGATTTTGGAATGTTACTTGACTTTCCGTTTAAAGGACATTGTTTTTATAACAATGAATGGTCTCTAAAGTCCATTAACAATCACAACACTACTCCAACAAATGACCCCCTCTATACCAAATTAACTCATCCAACCTCAATCATATACAACGTAACTAAGTGTAACCTTTGCAAATTTTCCAGGCTTGAATGGTAGTACTATTTAATCATTAGATTCATTGACTTTAGTAGTTTCTGGCAGATCAGTTACCGTGCTAACGGTAGTCAGTTTATAACTTATTAAGTTAATAATTCACTTTATGCTTGAGTTATTTCTTTTTAAACGTTTACATCTTTATTTAATCACTTACCGGGAGATTTATCCCGCCTTCAACTTAAAACGTCAAACAACGCGTCTCGGCACATCAAATTTATGTCTATACTAAATTAAAACATTTTAACTATGAATTTATTTCTTTTGATATTTTTAAGACTACTAAACTTATTTATAAGGCTCACTTAAAAACTTGAACCTTCGGGTTTACGTTTACTTACGAACTAAGCACATTACAAGTCCCGACAAGAGTCCAAAAATCAAGGATGTGAAACCCTCTCTTGGTCCCCATTCAAACCGGTCCCCTTGGAGACACAATAGCACAAATTTTGGATCTTGTTGTATACATATTTGTCCATTACCTTCATTTTAAACTCACACACTAAAACACCTAAAACACACATAAAAACCCTCTCTTCTTCCTTTCTTTTCTTTGGGTCGGACGAACACAAACACCACCAAAATCATACATTTTTCATCTTGTTTCAAGAACATGGAAGCTTAGATACACTCGGGTTAGGTTCTAGTGATCATTTGGGTAAATAAACAACGTTTGGGTTGTTTGGTTATCTTTAATCCCCTCCTAAAACCCTCATTTTGTAAGTTAACTATTTCTTAATAATACTTGTACTTTTATTAATCTCGTGATGCATAAACACTAGATGTACAACTATTTTTGTAAAATAAAAAGTTAAAAGTTTACAAATCTATAAATATTATGGTTGTGTTGGTGAAATAAAACTTTTGGTCATAAGTGCTTATAGTTTATTTCGGCTTATTAATAAGCACACGAGTGCTTATTTTGGGCTTATAAAGCCTCGGCCCAAAACGGATAAATAAGCAGTGGCTTATTTAGACCTGTGGTCTCGGCTTATTTTGTGGCTCTTTGGTTTAGCTTATTTTGATAAAACAAATGCTTATTTGCTTATTTTATTGCTTATTAGTCTATTTTTGGGCTTATTGTATTTTGGTATATCCGTTTGGGCTTAGTGGACCGAAAGCCCAATAAGGCCCATATAGCTTTCGGCTTATTTGGGGTAAGAGCTTTTCGGTTTATTTTCGTAACTTATCGAAATGGTTATTTTGGTTATTTGGTTTGCAGCATAATTCATAAGCATAAGTCTCGGCTTATTATTAAGCCTGAGCTTATGGCTTATTTTCGAACTTAATAAGCTTGGCTTATAAGCTTATATATCATATAACTTATCTTCATATGTAGCTTATTTATAATCTTAAGTGTTTCAACTTATTAAACTCAATGGATATTTCGGTTATATATAATCGGGCTAACTAGTAAACTTGTATTGGGCTAAACTTATGGGCTAAAAACTTAACAAGTGATTTTGGGCTAACATTAGGCTAATTGGCCCAATGAGTGAAATCAAGTAATTTTGAACTTATGAAAACGGATTATTGAACGACTTATCGAATTTGTTTAATATTGGTTTAAAGTAGTTAAATTAGTCGTTAGAATGTGTTTTGATAAAACGTAAGTTAAACGTGGTGAATTGGCATTTTATCGAGAAATGATTATTTCGTGGAAAAAGTGTTTTGATAAAGTCTATAACTTTGGAAAGTAAGTATAAACGAACGGGTCATAAATCTTATAAACATTTTACACTTAGATAATATTTTGTAAAACCCATTTTCTTAAAACCTGACAAAAAGACGAAATCATATTATTTTAAACATTATATTAAAATTAAATAAATAGACTAAATTACATACTTATAAACACAATACTAGTTATTTTCTAAAAACACGACAAAAAGACTAAATAATAAAATATTATTTTCATATTAGACTAAAAGACGAATAGTATAGTTTTATATAAAACTTGTATTATGTAATATGTATGTCTAAAACATTGTTAACACTTATATCGAGAACGTCTTATGTAACACCCCCAAGAGAACGACCTATAAATGTGTCGTTTGAAAAGTAATCTCGTTGATTTCCTTGAAATTGATATAATGTTTGTCCCATAATTGCATCACAATGAAAAGCTTGAAATTAACACAATGCGATTTGATCACTTGTATGTATGTAGAAATCCATGAATGAAATCTTGTCAGTTTAGACTCCAATGCACATCAAATAATCCAAGCATCTAATTCACCTGAGAAAAACATGCTTAAAAAGTGTCAACA
>BQNB010103555.1:1186-11768 GCA_026074375.1 Tanacetum coccineum | reverse complement strand
AAGCACATACAATAAGCTACACTAAGCTAAATATGACAGAAGTGCAAAAAGGCTTAAAGACTTAAAAATTTTAAGCTAAAAAGCAAATAAGCTCAAATAAGCTCTAACTAAAAGGAAATAAGTTAAATGGGACTTAAACTAAGCTAATAAGCCATACTAAACCTAAATTGAGCAAATGCAATAAGCTGAGAGGCTCAAATAAGCAAATAAGCTTTTTAGCCAAACTGATAAGCAAACAGCCAAAAGGGGACTTTTCTAGCTTAAAAATAAGCTAGTAAACAGATCCTTATGGCTTAGTGGCTTATACCACTAAAAAGCTTGGCCAAAAAGCTACAATAAGCAACAAAGAAAAAGCAGTTTGAAATTCAAATAAGCACTTAAAAAGCTTAATGAAAAAGCTATATCACACAGATTCAACACTTTGAAATTTTTTTGCAATCTTCACAAAACACCACTTTTGAGCTTAAAAATAAGCACTTAAACAGATCCTTATGAATATGAGACCAACAAACAGATCAAAATTAAACCTCAAAGAACTTATATCATCAATCAAAAAGCATTTTGAAATAAAGCATAAGCCACAACAAGCAATTGAAAAAGCATTTTCTCAAATTTTCAACACTTAGCAAAAATTTACAAATTTTGGCAAAAATGCAAACCAACAATGCAGGCTATTAGACTTTGATTCTAACCTGTTTTTAACACTTAAACAAACTCAAAACCAACACAAAATCTCAATAAGCAAAAACCAAATCATATGAACTCATTTTTCCAACAAAATTCTAACAGATTCAAACAACTACTTATTTAAACTAGGATTTTGAAATTTAACTCATAAAAACTTCTAAATACTGGATTTTATGAAGAGTTTAAGTTAAACTAAAGTGACCCAAAAGGCACAACTCAATTTGACCCATTTTGACAAGTAGAACAGTTAAACCAAACACCTTTTAAACACTTAAAATGCCTTTTCTAACTTGAAAACTTAAAATTTAGAAACAAAACCTTAAAGACCAGATGTCTAACAAGCATAATAAACAATATTAAGCATATTCAAACAACTAATAAGCAATCAAATAAGCTAAAACAGATTGTGCTAGTAATTAAGCTATTTAAGACAGATTATAAGAAAACTCAAACAAATGATTTCTAAACTACAAAACAAGCATAATAAGCACTAAACATCATAAGCAAACATAAATAAGCAAATATAAGCAAACAATAAGCACAAATAAGCAGTTGAATAGTAAATAAGCTAAAAATGGAAAAATGAAGACTTACAAAGGCCCTTGCTTAAACAGGGCAAATGAGCTCAAAAGAGCTTATCTACAAGCTCTAGCTTATCAAAGATAAGCTAGTGACAGCAATAAGCCCTTCCCTTTTTGGCTTATCTTCCATTTGAGCTTTTTGAGTGATTCTTGGTAAAATAAGCTTAAACCTTACAATCTATGAAAGAGTTTGTAAGACTTAAGTAAACAGCTTAAGAATGTTATAAAAAGAGCTTTTGTGAGCTTATAAAACAGTTTTAAATCATCAAACACTTTAACTTAAAAACGGGATAAAACATAAAAACTTCAATATTTCATTAAAATTAAAATTAGTACAAGGCTTTTAAGAAAACAATAAGCTAAAAAGACTTAAAATATAAGCTGAAAGTTAACTAGGTAAAAAAAACTCAGTGCCCAAGGGCTTACAATGAGTCCTATTTATACTAAGCAAATGAAGGTTCTAGGTCTTGTGCTTTCTTTGTGAGAGCTCATGCAGGTGTGCTTGTTGTGTGAGAGAGCTCAAAAAGCAATATTGACCATCCAAAATAAGTAGTCCCTAGGTCATATGATCATAGCCCTTTATTTCTCGTCCTTATTCCTTGACGAATAGAAATGCTAAGGATTGCCAAGGTGGATTTTGGTGGGATAAGGTGTGGGGTGTGTAGACAAAGTGGAGAAGAAAGGGGAATAGTGTCTGGCATTTTGGCGGGTAGTGAGGACAGGACACACACACTTTGTGTGTGGGAGATAAACAGTGCTTCGCGCTGTTTTTAAAAGTTTGGGAAATGGGCAAAACAAGCCCCTCAAGGTGTATAAGTGCATTGCATCCATCGTCCTTAAGTTGTGCAACTTTGGCCCTTTTGGTTATAGATGGTTTGCACCGTTAGTCCTTAAAGGACTAACGGGGTAAGGTTTAAAAGGTAACGGGTAACAGGAGGGGTGTTATAAAGGGTGTTGGGCCTTTTTGTTTGGGCCGGTGTTATAAAAAGGATTTGGGCTTTTTGGTAAGGAATAAGGTTATAAGGATTTAGTATTTAAGTGGGCTGACCCGGGCCCACTAGGTGGGTACGGGTGGGCCCACTTTTAGCAATTTAGGTTTTCGGGTTCGGTTTTCGATGCTTTTTTCCAATGCCTCTTTCCAATGCCTCATTCTCGTGCTCGGTTTTGTCGTTTTGGCTTCGATTTTTGTCCTTTTCTTGGATATCCGTTACCTGCACAATACAAATGCAAAACATACAAATACAATGTATTTTTGGTACGTTTTTAGTCATTTAAGTCCGTTTTTAGTGGTCAAATGTAATTAAACACATACCAAAATCCCCCATACTAAGATATTGTCGTGTCCTCACGTAATGCTATAAGTGTTCATCAAGGGGAATTAAAGAATCAAGAGTTTAGAAAAGCCCTGTTTTTACCATTCTTAAAGATATACACTTATTCTTTCACATATTTTTGTATTTTTCTTTTTTGTCTTTTTTTTAATAAAGCAAGTAACTAACATATCTGACTTTTGTTATTTTCATAACCGTTAGGGATCATAGAACAAGATGCATTTCAATCCTAAAATGCCCAAAAAATGATAAATTCATCGTTCTCGACTTTTCACTCGTTCCAAACCAAGCTTAAAACGAAATCACCGTTAAATATTAGTTAAGATGCTAACACTACTCATATTTGCAACTTGTGAACTTTTCACTCCCGAAAATTATTATATCTTAGGTGAATATGCCATTTTGAATTTCAACCATGGATCAACGTTTTGCAAAATTATATGCTTCACATTCCACCCGAGAATACTGAGTTTGAAGGCGAGATCATCCCATGTAGTGACTTTCGTCTCGGCACATCCCAACCTTGCGGCTAAGTGACCAGGCTTTTGATACCCCACAGAGACTAGTATCGGGACTCACGGACCTTTGGTTTAAAAAACTCTTAGGTTTCCCGCATATACATAGCTTATTTAAAAACTTAAAATTAAATAGTCAAAGTTCAAAAGCATATTTAAATTTACCAAAAAGAGATTTTCATTTATTAATTCACACTTAATATTAAACATAACTAATAAGGAAGAATAGAATTAGAACGAAAAACTCTCTGATGTCTTGCTCATGATAATTCTCCAAGATGAGTCCTTGAGCAAAAAGTGTGTTGACTAGAGCTTCAGCATGCCCGGATAAGTTCAACACATGTCTTTTTCAGCATATACCATATAATAGCTTCAGCAAGGTCCTGTATAAAAGATTAGAAGACAAGTGCAAATTCTATCTCGCTATAATGGTACAAGAAAACAATTAAACATACAACTGTACAGGGATAAATACTCTGTATCCCAAACCCTAGGATATGACGTATTGTTCCTGTAGAAACAATTAAATTACTGGAAATTAAATATTAAGTTTTAAAAACTGATAACATCCAGACAACTCTATCTGCCGTATCCATAGGGGTTCGATACGCCATATAGAGTGTCTGGGAAGACAGACTCGTGCAGCAAACAATTAAAATGCAACAAACAATTAAAATGACTGGGTTGTCTCCTAGGAAGCACTTTTGTTTTAGCTGGTCTTTAAGTTCAACCTTTTTCCTTTCCTTGTTGTATCACTTGGTGCGATGTACGGTCCATCCTTCGTCCTTTTTGCGAAATATGTCATGGTAGATACTTGACACTCCGTTAATGGTTTGTGCCCAAGAGTCGCATTCGCGTGTGCATATGGCTAAGAACTCTTCGTTATCTCCAATCGTGTATTTGATCACTTCGAATTTGTCCACTCTGCATATTCCTTCGTTGGGCTATTCATTATTTATATTCTCAAATTGTGGTGCACCACTTAGATCCATACCACTCGAGTTGTAAGCCTCCCCGTTATTTTTGTTTTTATGAATTTTAAAATAGGGTTTGGGGAATGAGTCATTAGGAGGGTTTTCGTATTCATGCTCCTCCCATTCTTCATTGTTTGAAACTTCATCATTCAATAGTCCTTCATCTTTTCTAATTTCTATCCAGGTATACAATAGTCCGCGTTTAGTCGTCTCGTCCACTTTTTTATGATCCTTGAACTTCGAGTTTCTCCAAGGTATGAATTCGAGTGGTTCACGACCTTCTTCATCATCGTCGCACATCTTATCGTAATTGCTAGCACATGATAAGGGATAAAAAATTTTGAAAAATTTCTTCACTAACTCTTCCCAGGTGGAAATATTCCCATTCCCTTCGTTTATCCACCATTATTTTGCGCCCTTTGAAAGTGTGAGAGGGAAGGCTTTCATGCGGAGTTGAAAGGGGTCCACACCGGCTATTTTAACTAAATCTAGTATTTTGAGAACTTAGCCGATATGTTCGATCATATCTTCTTCACTCCTTCCGCTGAAAGTATTATTTTGTAGTTCAGTTAATAAATCCTTACTGAATTCGATTTTTACGTTGCTTTCGTTCCTTGGTTCACCAGGATTTTGTTCTTGAGCATTATTCAGGATAGGTTTAGCCGTTGTTCGTCAAACGGTTTCCTAAAATTAAGCACGAATGATCAGTAGGATGTGCCCTTGGGGAAGGGAACACATAAGACAGGAAATCGAAAGCAAAAAATTATTAATGTTACTATATCAGACGACAAATACGCCATATTCAATTGGTCTAAATATGCCGTATAGGCCTGTTGAATGCCAGTACATCGTATAGAGTTCACGGAATACCCTGTATTATTTGGAAAACAGATACGCCATTTAGAATGTGAAACTCAATACGCTGTCCTGATCAGAAGGTTTGATACATCATATCCAACTAGTGGATACAGCGTAGTAGGTGATCAGTTAGAACAGAATACTATTCAAAAATAATTAAATGCGAGAATTTAAACAAACAATTTAAACACACAATGCGAATAAATACAAACAAAATTTAAATAATTAGATTACACTAAATTAATTTAATTAAAGGTTAGAAATACTGATAAGAATAAGGTTTAATTATTTCACTCCCTGGCAATGGCGCCACAAACCTGATGTGCTGTCGTGTAGGGTCAATTATTTGATTATCAAGTTTTAAATTTATATTTAGCCGACAAACCTAAAACAACACTTTAACGAGCAGTATTTTAATTAGTTTATTTACTGGTTAAACCTATGCTATGTGCGTTTGTACGTTGTCTAATGATATGGGGGGTTTTCAGCCTGAGAGACTGGCACAGGTTTGGTGGAAACAAATACCAATTCAATACACAATAAACACAAAAGAAGAAAATTAGAAGATAGAAAAGCAGTACAAGCCAAATGATAGAAAACTGTATTAGCCATATTAAATCCGGTTCAAGCTTGTTTGTTTGTTTTAGTGCAACGATTTACTTATCTCGAAGCGGCATATCATTCTTAAGACTTAGGCGGGACATCATCCTAAAACCTAGACACGATTAATCTTGTCACAATTAAAAGCATCCGCATAAAGCATCATTTAGTTTAATTATACTCTATCTTAAAGAATTAAAGCAGTGGTGATCCTGTTAAAACCCTCGGGACTTTACCCACATATTGTTTGATGGTGTTTTATATACTGGTAGTCCACTATTCCAATCTTTATCAGTAAATTAAGAGCATGATCGCTGAAACATAAATGAGTCACCTACCGGTCCAACTAAACTCATAATTTAAAGACAAAAAGCAAAACATTATTTATGATCCTATTGGTCCAGACATATGAAACACGATATGGAGAGCTATCCCGGTATCTAGATCACTTAGTCCGTATCACTAGACCCAGTATTAGAAAATAGAAAAGCAGTACAAGCCAAATGATAGAAAACTGTATTAGCCCTATTAAATCCAGTTCAATGTTGGTTTGTTTGTTTTAGTGCAATGATTTACTTATCTTGAAGCGGCATATCATTCTTAAGACTTAGGCGGACATTATCTTAAGACCTAGACACGATTAATCCTGTCACAATTAACGCATCCGCATAAAGCATCCTTTAGTTTAATTATAATCTATCTTAGGGAATCAAAGCAGTGGTGATCCTGTTAAAACCCTAGCTCAACGGGACTTTACCCACTTATTGTTTGATGGTGTTTTATATACTAGTAGTCCACTATTTAAATCTTTATCAGTTAATTAAGAGCATGATTGCTGAAACATAAACGGGTCACCTACCGGTCCAACTAAGCTCATAATTCAAAGACAAAGACAGAATGTTATTTGTGATCCTATTGGTCCAGTAATACTATAAACACGATTTGTAGTAATACTATCCCTTGTTATCTAGATTACTTTTTAGGTATCACTAGACCCAGTTGAATGATAGGTCGCATATTCAAACACATAAACAAGTATGAGGTGATAAACATAATTAAACAATCAATGATTAATTAAGAAATCGATTTAAAACAAACCAAACATTGAACTTTCATTAAGATGGCTAATACCCGAGGGTATTAGCCTACAACCATTGTAATTATACAAGCGTAATTAAACAATTGAAATCGAACGATTAAGAGAGTAAAAATTACACGATGTCTTCTATTGATTCGTAATCAATGTTTGACCTTGGTGGCTGATCTTCTCTTCTAAAATTCGTCTTTTAGTGAGTATGATATAAAGAATGTGATATTGCACACTAAAAACTCATTTTTGAGTCTTCTATTTATAATGTTTGAAAAAGACTCGATACGCCGTATCGAGCAAGGTCGATACGGCGTATTGGGCTGGATTCCTTGGAGTGCGCACTACATTCGTAATAAATCTTTGATATCGTTCCTAATTTACTTGATTTACTATATCTTCGAATAGTTATCTTCATGGATATGGCGTATGTAGACAGGATGAATACGCCGTATTAGGAATTGGTCAAACGCGTTTTCTTGTGAAGTCTTGGCGCAGATACGCCGTATCTTTTAAGTTGGATATGTCGTATTGGTGAAATTTTAGCAATCTTCAAATGTATTTGTTTTACTTCCAAATTATGCTCCTTTTAGCTTGTCTTCACAAAACACTCATGAATTACTGCATCTATCAACTTTAAAGCAATTAAGTACCAAATAATGCAATAATTATATAAAAGTGGGCAAAATAGATGGGATATATGATATAATAAAGTGACGTTGTTTGATGTCATCAAATATCCCCCCACTTGAATCCTACTTGTCCTCAAGTAGACTTTAGAAAAAGTTTAGTTTATGAAAATGTGTCCCAACCGGAGTTGAGAATTTTCCGTTTAAGCATCGTTTTGTCCTAATAACCTGTACATGACCAAGCTCCTCACAAAATATGGAAATGAAAACACTCAGATCACTCAACTAATCTAGGGTGTAACATTTAACTAGTACGCTCAATTTACCGGTCGTGATTAGCTTCGTATCATAGGCTTGGAAAGGATACGCATCTCTACCGCTAAAGCTAAGGAAGAACAAGTCAAAAGCTAAATTGGGTTAAGAAGGCTTACGGTTAATCATTCAACAATCCTTCACCATAAGTACCACACCAACAAGGCAGCTGTATCGTACATACACGGCCGTAATGACGTAATAGACATATACAATCCGAACACATCCTTGTTCGTGTTTAACCAGCGGTTAGGATGAAGAATGATATAGGGTAGAGAGCTTCTAACTTTCACCGAAAGTCGTCATCCAACAAGGCATTTGAGACATGCATACATGGCCGTAACGACAGAATAGATATGCATGCTCGAACAAGTCCTCGTTCGAGTAGACACTAAGGTTAGTTGCTAGGAAAGGGAAGTAAAATGGGTGTTAAGTAAAATTCACGAAACAAATAGATTAAGCCAACAAATAAGGTGCGGTTGCTAGTAACTTTCCCCCAACCGTTCCATGACAAAGACTCGAATATATAGACAGACGCCTCGATCACATAAATGACAAAGACAACCAAAGTTGGCGTTCCTATAACGGTCAACTTCCCTTACATCCCACTCTTTACATAGTTTTACACAAATGGTGATATCGGCCACTTTTTATAAAACTTAAGATCGTTGATTTTTGTAACGTATCAACGAATAATCGATCCTTCTAAGTGATTTCTTCGGTATAAACTTCTTTTTGAAATGACTATTTTCCTCCTCCTCTTTTTTTTCATAATAAACCTCGGTTTGATTCTACCGTCTTCACTTTCATAATTTATCCGGATAATATTTTCCTTGTAGTACTTCTTCATCGGACATAATTCATAATAGCAAAAAGTAGCAAAACTTACAAGCTACATATTTTCCCATTGCATTGTGCAATTTCCCGACCATTACAGAGATAGGAAATTTTTACCTTGACACAGGAAATACAAGACTTTACATAAAAGCAACTAGCAACATAGAGAAATAGGCTTAATCTACATGGTAGGCTAAGGTGCAAAGGTGTAACGAAACATATAATATGGTGTACAAAAAGAAAGGAATGGCTCAACAGGTTGTTCTAGGGGATTTTACTCTAAAAATGAGAGTAATCAATGGTTACACGAGAGTTAACTAACCAGTGAAGTTAATTTTTTTACGACATGTAGGCTATTTGGTTTAATCCTAGAAATTTATCAGTTGAACATGTTCTTCCATCTAAATCCATAGTACTAATCATGGCGGTCTCGAGTGATATACCAGGCCAAGTTCTAAAGTCCACTACATCACCGGCACACTCATAATTTTGTGGAATTTTAGTAGACATTTGGAAACGGAATAGGCTTAATTCTCACAATATGTATCAAGGGTTATAGTGCGCTAGGTAATGTAACTAGTGTTTTTACAAAACTCATGCTAATATTTTTTTTAATTTTGGCAATTTTTAAGCATTTTGTTATCCCAAAAGCTTAATCCATTTCACAATAATAAGCTATACCAATAAGCAAAATAAAGATAGAAAAGAGATAAGGAAAGTGAAAGATTATTAGAGAGAAATAAAGATGGTGGAAGATTACACACACACATACAAGTGATGAAATGGTAACCAACACCCTCTCCATGTGTGGAGAGGGTTCTATTTATACCCTTGAAGCCAAGAGTGCTATATGGCTTTCTAACTTGGGCCGGGCTTGGCTTTTCTTGGGCTTTGAGCCCGAAACATGGACAATATTAGATTACAATCCAAGCCCGTTGAACCCGACTAGCCTATAACTTAACAAGACTATTTATGACTAAAAAGACCGATGACATTCTTGTTCGACTTATATAAAAAATAAGGCTAACACATTTGCATGTTATTTTGTAAAAAAAAGACAAGTACGTTCTAATTATCCATCCCCCCACTTAAATTATACAACGTCCTCGTTGTATAGATAAGATAATAAATAATAATAAAGGAAAATAGAATTAGAACGGAAAACTCCCTGATGTTTTGCTCGTGATAATTCTCCAAGATGAGTCCTTGAGCAAAAAGTGTGTTGACTAGGGCTTCAGCATGCCCGGATAAGTTCAACACATGTCTTTTTCAGCATATACCATATCATAGTTTCAGCAAGGTCCTGTATAAGAGATTAGAAGACAAGTGCAAATTCTATCTCGCTACAATGGTACAAGAAAATAATTAAACACACAACTGTACAGGGATCAATACGCCGTATCCCAAACCCTAGGATACGCCGTATTGTTCCTGTAGAAACAATTGAATTACTGGAAATTAAATATTAAGTTTTTAAAACTGATAACGTCCAGACAGCTCTATACGCCGTATCCAGAGGGGTTCGATACGCCGTATAGAGTGTCTGGGAAGACAGACTCGTGCAACAAACAAATAAAATGCGACAAACAATTAAAATGACCGGGTTGTCTCCCGGGAAGCACTTTTGTTTCAGATGGTCTTTAAGTTTGCCCTTTTTCTCCTTGTTGTATCACTTGGTGCGATGTACGGTCCATCCTTTGTCTTTTTTGTTAAAGATGTCATGGTAGATACTTGATACTCCGTTAACGGTTCGTGCCCAAGAGTCGCATTCGCGTGTGCATATGGCTAAGAACTCTTCGTTATCTCCAATCGTGTATTTGATCACTTCGAATTTGTCCACTCTGCATATTCCTTCGTTGGGCTGTTCATTATTTATATTCTCAAATTGAAGTGCGTCACTTAGATCCGTTATGTTTGTTTTTATCAATTTCAAAATAAGGTTTGGGGAATGAGTCATTAGGAGGGTTTTTGTATTCATGCTCTTCCCATTCATCATCGCTTGAAACCTCATCGTTCAATAGTCCTTCATCTTTTCCAATTTCTATCCAGGTATACAATAGTGCACGTTTAGTCGTCTCGTCCACTTTTTTATGATCCTTGAACTTCGAGTTTCTCCAAGGTATGAATTCGAGTGGGTCACGACCTTCTTCATCATCGTCGCACATCTTATC
>BQNB010103554.1:0-24011 GCA_026074375.1 Tanacetum coccineum | reverse complement strand
TCATCCTTATAAATAGAGATGATGGGAGATGCTAGTTTTCATTCATTCTTCTTCCTCGTTGTAATAGATTTATTAGGGATTTAATAAAGGTTTGGTACGAGGGTATAACGTGTGTATATATTTGTTGGTTCTTTGTAGTCTCTCGCGTTTGCTACTTGTACTCGATACAACTCGTGATCTAGCGTTCCGTGATCGAACTTCGGGTTTGTTGTCGTAATTGTCCTATAGTTCTTTCATGGGTATTCAACACATGAGAGATTGTTATGACATTTCGTATCTATTACGTAAATAAGTTACATTTTCTTTTTCACCCTACTTCATTAAAAATTAAGCAGTGCTTTCTACTATTTCTTACTTCTATGATTTGTGCTCGATACAACTCGGATCTTGGTCTAACTAATTATGATATGCTACCTTTTAATCAAATCCCTGGATTAGAGTGATCATACAGTAATAACACTACTATAAAAAGTACTTTAGAGACCTATTCACAAGCAAATCGAGACCGGTTTATCGTCAGGTCTATATGAGGAGGGCTCTCTAATTGTGTCGTTGTGTGGTGTTAATTTTATGATTTCAAGTTTTAAATTTATATTTTGCCGACTTAACCAAAAATAACACTTTAACGGGTAGTGTGCCTGATCAGTGGTAGTTTCATGGTAAGTAGGGTGTCGATCACTAAGAGCGAGAAACAATCTTTCAATTTATTAATATTTTTTATCTAAACTAAGTTAATTCTATTCTATGTTAAATCTATGCTAAACCTATGTTAATCCTAAATCTAACGAATAAGGGGGTTTTCAGCCTGAGAGACTGGCACGGGTTTGGTGGTGACTAAAATCAACTTAAGACACTAAAACACACGCAAACAAATTAACAGAATATAAAAGAGCAGTCGGGCCAAATATAAGAAAACACTATTAATCTAATCATAAGTTGGTTTGTTTATTTAGTGCAATGATTACTTATCTCGAAGTGACATATCATTCTTAAGATTTAGGCGGTACTTCTTCCTTAAACCTAGACACGTAGAATTCTATCATAATTAAACGCATCCGCATAAAGCATCCTTATTTGTTGATTATAATCTATCTTAGGGATTAAAGCAATGATGATCTTGTTAAACCCTAGCTCATAGAGACTTTACCCACTTACTGCTTAATGGCAATTCATACACTAGTAGTCCACTAACCAAGTCTTTACCAATTAATTGAGAACGTACTCGTTGATCCCTGGGTCACCTGCCAGTCCAACTAAGCTCACAATCTAAGGGCAAAGATAGGTCGTTATTTGTGATCCTATTGGTCTAGATGTATAAATCACTATATGGAGAGCTATCCCGGCATCTAGATTACTTGGTCCGTATCACTAGATCCAGTTGAATGATAGGTCGCATACAAAAGCACGTAAACAAGTATAAATTGATAAACATAAACAAGCAATCAACGATAAATTAAGCAATCGAGATAAACAAACCAAACATTCAGATCTTCATAATAATGGCTAATACCCGAAGGTATTAGCCTTCAAACGTCATAATCAATACAAGAGTAATAATTTAGCCAAGGTAAACTAACCGAGTTAACGAATGATACCAAAAACTGAATGATTACAAGAGTATACGAGATTACAAGTTGTTTCCTATGGAATTGATTGCATTGCAAGACCTCTTCTGCTCTTCTTCTCCTCTAAAAATTGACTTTTATGGTTTAGGTATCGAAAATATGATTTAGCACCCTTAAAACTCGTTTTTGAGTTTTCTATTTATAAGGTCTGGAAAAAGGTCGATACGGCGTATCGAAAGTCTTTGATATGGCGTATTGGGGATTTCTTGGAGTAGGGACCACATTTGATATCTTCCAAAATATTTTATTTCCATAGCTTGAATACGGCGTATAGGATTCTCTGGATACAACGTATTGATCTTGTTTCCTTCGTGGTCTTTAGTGAAGTGCAGGCACATATACGCCATATCTTCCTTGATGGATACGGCATATTGGTTGTTAGAACAATAATCTTCATATATCTTCGTTTAAGCTCCAGAATGCGTGCCTTTTAGTTAACTTTCACCAAGTACTCCATAATTACTGCAATTCTCAAATACAAACGATTAAGTAACAATTCTTTGTAATAATTATACAAAATGGGTTAATTTAATGGGATACATGATGCTATAAAAGTGATGTTATTTGATGTCATCAAATATCCACCCACTTGAATCCTACTTGTCCTCGAGTAGCCTTTAGAAGTTTATGAAAATGTATCCCTAAAGATTTTTCCGTTAAACATTTATTTGATCAATTACATGTACACAACCAAACACCTCACGCTATAGGAAGATGAAAACACTCAAATCACTCAACTAATCTATGTGGTAACATGTAACTAATTCGCTCAATTGCTCGGTCGTGGCGAGTATTCTATCATAGGCTTGGCAAGGATACACATCTCCACCACTAGAGCTAAGGAGTACTAACTTTATAAAGGTAAAATGAGTTTTTATTATAAGGATTAGGATTGATCATTCTAAAATCTTTGACCAAAAGTTCCACACCAACAAGGCAGCTAATGCACACATACATGGCCGTAACGACGGAATAGACATGTGTGTTCGATCACACCCTCATTCGAGTTTAACCAAGGGTTAGGATGAAGAATAATATAGGGTAGGGATCTTCTAACTTTCACCAATAGTAATAAACCAACAAGGCAGCTAAGACATGCATACATAGCCGGAATGACAGAATAGACATGTACGCTCGTACATATCCTCATTCTCGTAAAACCCATGGTTAATGGTTAGGAAAGGGAATTAAATTGTTGTTAAACAAAAATTACAAAACAAATAGACTAGGTCCAAGATACAAGTTGCTAGACACTTTTTTTCCCGACCGTTATCATGAAAAAGACACAACTATTTACAAACGTCTTGATCATAGATCAAAAACAACAACCTGAGTTGGCGTTCCCGTAACGATCAACTTCCCAATCATCCCATACTTTACATACTTTTACAAGACAAGTGGCGATATCTACCACTTTATACAAAACTTTACATCATTGACTTATAAGACGTATCAACGAATAATCGATCCTTCATATAATTCCTTCGGTCAAAGTTCTTGCGAAACGATTATCCTCAAACTTTCCTCCTCTTTTTTGTTGTGTTTTTCTAATTTTTTTGCTTTTTTCACTATACTATACTATGAAACTCGGTGTGATTTCACCATCTTCACGATCATAATAACTCCAGATAATTCCTTCGATAATTCTCCATTCTTCGGACGTACCAATAATTGTGATGGTAGTAAAAATACATGAGTTTTGACTACTTTATACATTCCCATTTGCAATATGCAAATTTCTTCCCAATCATACCAAAGATAGAAAATTAACACAAAACTCGGGAAATACATACTTTACACTTTAAGCAACTAGCAACTGATAAATGGACTTAATCTAACAGGGTAGGCTAAGGTGTAAAGGTGTAAGGAAACAAACAAGTTGGTGTAATTCCTAAAGGATTGGCTCTATTGGTTTTTCTAGGGGTATCTTACTCTTAAGATGAGAGTAAACAAAGGGTTTATACGGGGGTTAACTAACCAGTGTAGTTAGTTAATAAAAAAACATATAAAGGTTTTTTGGGTGTAATCCTAGAAATTTACCAATTTAAACAAGTTACTCCATCTAAATCCATAGTACTCATTATTGTGGTCTCGAATAAATATACCAAGCCAAGTTATAAAGTCTAAAACATCACCGGCACACTCATATTTTTGTGGAATTTGGGTAAACATTCGGAAATGGATAAGGTTAAATCCTCACAATATCTAATAAGGGTTATTGTGTGCAAGTTATGTAACAATTAATTTCACAAAAGTATGCTTGAATTTTGTTTTAAATTTGAGCATAATTTAAGCATTTTATGTGTGAAAAAATAGGACAAGTATACATTCTAATTCCCATCCCCCCCACTTGAATTTTACAACGTCCTCGTTGTATAGGTAAAACATTAAAAACGGGAATTAAAAAGAATTAGAATGAGAAACTCCCCTGATATTTTTCTCGGTAGATTTTCCATGTAGATTTATTGAGCAAGATTTGTGTTGAACAACCGTCTTGAAGTTTCAAGACTCCAACACTTTTAGATTTCCAGATTGTAGATACTTCACCAACATCGTCGATTTCATTGCAGCGAGGTCCTGTGCAAAATTTAGGAAAAACATGCAAAATCCTATCTCGGGTATCTATGGTTAATTAAACAAGCTAAATAGAATGTACATGAAACCAATATGTCGTATCCATAAACTGGAATACGCCGTATCAAGAAACCTGTAAAAAGTATCTAAATACGAGTCAGTCTGTTGAATACGCCGTATCATGTGCATGAATACGCCGTATTGACAGAACTGACAATAATATTTAAAGTGCATAAAAATAAAAGATTGATAACGTCCAGACATTCAATACGCCGTATGGTATGGAGCGGAGACTCGATAAAAATAAATAACATTCCGGGTTGTCTCCCGTGAAGCACTTTTCTTTTAGCTAGTCTTTAAGTTAGACTTTTTCCTTCCAGCTTTCTTCACACCATCTCATGCACGCTTATGTTCAAGACCCCCTTGTAGAAACTTTTGAGCTTTTGGTACGAGTGCAAGATCCCATTCATCTTATCTTCTTCACTCACCTTCAGTAATGGCAGGATCTTATTGTATTGTTCATTAGTGTGGTGTTTAAACATCGGATGTGACCGCACCATTTGGTAAGTAACTTCTACATTACCATTGTAAATGGTATTCATTCCTTCAAACCGTCTTGCATTAATCCCAACTTCTCTCAAAATCGATTCACCAAAAATAACATCGCCCATTCCTTTATATTGATAAGCATCCATATCTTCTAAAACTGCAAAATCTGTTAAGATAGAAAAAGTTCCAACAAAGATAGGTATGTTCATTAAGGCTCCAACTACATTGTTTCCCTTGTATTCCAATTTGTCCTTCCTTATAGAATTATAAAACTTTTTGGACATCACATTTACGTACAAGATAGGGAAAAAATTAGCGTGTAAAAATTCAAAACATATCATGCAAGAAAACTTCAAGTTGTGGGCACAATCAATGTTTATCTTCTTATCGTGGTCGCAATCACTCGGATATCCAAAAAATTTGCTAACCTTTCTAGCATCATTCCTAGCTCTAAATTCCTCAACTACCTCACATTCCTCAATGGTGGGTATTAAATCATCAACTTGATCTCTCCTAAGCTCTAATGGTACATTAAGATCGTTTAGTTCTATGTAATCCTCAAAGAAAGGGTCTAATGATCTATTCAACACCAAAGTCTCTCCCATTAGCCTAGCTTCTAAATCAAGTTCCATTCTTTCTCTTAAGCTTAGCATGTAGACCCTCTTAATTAAACTACTAGTAGGTTTAACACTTTTGAAAATTATTTTCTCTTCCCTAACCCTCAAAGTAGTCTTCCTTTAGAAAACATCAATCTTAGCATAGGCGGTAGATAAAAATGGACTTCTGAGGATCAATGGCACTTTGATATCCTCGGGCATATCAAGAATTATAAAATCTACGGGGAAGACAAATTTACCAATTCTTACTAGCATGTTTTCAGCAATTCCTTTTGGATATATCACAGTCCTATCTGCTAATTCAACTGTCAACTTAGTGCAAGCTAATTCGCCCAAACCCAAGTTAAGGTAGGTCGAGAGAGGCATGACACTTACGCTAGCTCCTAAGTCAGTAAGGGCATTATCAAAGAAAACGTTATTAATATAGCAAGGTAAAGTAAAACTCCCTAGGTCTTTCTCCTTTCGGGGTATGGATGTATTGATATGTGAAGCTCCATATGAGTAAGCTTCTGAAAATTACGGTCCATATGATCCCTTCTTTTATTCACAGTAGCAATCATTTAAACGACTTAGAAATGGGATTGTCGTTTGTCTTGTCTCGTACATCAATGTACTGTTATGTCCTGTGGATACGGCGTATTGGTGTGATCCAATACGGCGTATCGAGCTTGCATCAGCTTCAACAATAGTCGAGATCGACTTGACATGGTCTCTCGGGTTAGTTTCAGTGGAGCTCGGTAAACTTCCAAATCCTCTTTTTCTTGTAGTACCTTGCTTATTTGCCCGATTTGGATCTCCAAAGTTTTAACTAATGCTCCTTAGTTCCTTATGGAAGCATCCGTTGAAGCTCGGATCTCTTTGATCAAATTGGAGTTCTCCTCATGTCTTTTTTTCTGATTCCCCCCATAAACTTTTTGCATATAGGGTTTTCTTCCATAGATGCTCTTTTTCTTGGTACGAAGGGTTTGCATTGTTCCTTTGGTAGAATTTTGGAGCAGTTGCTCTATATCCTCCTCCTTGAAAAGGTGCACCAAATTGAGTGTAGTAAACTTCTTCGAGGGTTTTCCCTTCTTCCTTGAGTGGGAAATCTTTGGTGTAGTGGGGACCTTTACATTCTTCACATCCTACTTGAGCAGCATAAACTTTTTCATTCACTTTCTTGATTTCTCTTCCAAGATTGTTGAGTTGTGCTTGTATGGCTGCTAATCCGTCAGAAGTTTTAGTACTTCTAGTCATAGATGTTCCATTGTGCCATTTTTGAGAGTATTCAGCCATTTCTTAGATGGCTACTTTTGCATCAGTAACAATCTTTGATGGTATGGCTCCTCTTGAATCAAGAATTTGTCAAGTTGGAACATCCAATCCATTATAGAACAAGACTACCTCATGCATCTCTTCATCTAGAGTTCTTTATATCGCTTCCAAGCTTGATAGAGGTTTTCATCCGGTTCTTGCTGAAAGTTATTGATCTCCTCCATTTTCTTTGTAGTACGAGCAGGCGGGCAATATTTGCTTAGAAACTTTGTCTTCAGATCTTCGTAAGTTATAATCGAACCATATGGTTTGTTTCTTAGCCAACGACTTGCGGCTCCAGTTAAGGACATAGGGAAGGCTTTAAGCATCACTTGGTCGATAGTTATATTAGGGATGTGGAATATATCCATGATCTCAAGAAATTTCTCAATATGTTGGTTCGCATCTTCATGATCCGAACCGCTGAAAGTGTTGGTACGTAGTTCCTTGAGAAATTAGCCTTTTTAGTTCAAAATTATCCTTGTCCTCTATCTTAGGCCTAGCAACTCCCGATCCATAGTCGGCTCGAGTTTTTCTCATGTATTGTTCCATAGTTTCCGCCATTGTTTCCGCAACTTCTTCCTCCGAATATTCTTCTTGGTCAGAAAATAGATCGAAATCAGGCGATCTCGATTCGTTAAGACTTAGTGAATTGAAGTGCTTCCTAGATGATCAAAATTCTCGTTCCAGATCTTTGAAAGGTGTGAATAGTTCCTTAGTTAAACTTCTTGTCATGCACTACCTGAAACAAAGGATTAACAATCAGTAGGATGGGCTCAGGAGAAAGAAAACACAGATATACAGAAATTGAATGCGAAAAACCAGATTTGTTACTATATCAGATAATCAATACACTGTATTTAATGGATCTGAATACGCCGTATTAATCTTTTGAATGAATACGCTGTATTGGATAAGAAAGTTGGATACGCCGTATCGAATGGAAGTGGATACGCCGTATCGGGTTATCGACCAGAACAGTGTATTAGAAACAATTAAATCACACAAACAATTAAACACACAATATACAAGCAAATATACAGAATTATACACTAATGTAAATTACACTAATCCTAAGGGTTAGATCTAATATAATGTTAAAAAACAAAATATAAAATAAAAATCAAGATTAAATTTTCACTCCCCGACAACGGCGCTAAAAACTTGATTGTGTCATTGTGTGGTGTTAATGTTATGATTTCAAGTTTTAAATTTATATTTTGCCGACTTAACCAAAAACAACACTTTAACGGGCAGTGTACCCGATCAGTGTAGTTTCATGGTTAGTAGGGTGTCGATCACTAAGAGCAAGAAACAATCTTTTAATTTATTAATATTTTAGTTATCTAAACTAATTTAATTCTATTCTATGTCAAACATATGCTAAACCTATGTTAATTCTAAATCTAACAGATAAGGGGGTTTTCAGCCTGAGAGAATGGCACGGGTTTGGTGGTGACTAAAATCAACTTAAGACACTAAAACACACGCAAGCAAATTAACAGAAGATAAAAGAGCGGTCAGGCCAAATATAAGAAAATTATATTAACCATTATTAATCTAATCAGAAGTTGGTTTGTTTATTTAGTACAATGATTATTTATCTCGAGGCGGCATATCATTCTTAAGATTAAGGCGGTACTTCTTCCTTAAACCTAAACACGTAGAATTCTGTCACAATTAAACACATCCGCATAAAGCATCCTTATTTGCTGATTATAATCTATCTTAGGGATTAAATCAATGGTGATCTTGTTAAACCCTAGCTCATATAGACTTTACCCACTTACTGCTTAATGGCAATTCATACACTAGTAGTCCACTAACCAAGTCTTTACTAATTAATTGAGAACGTACTCGTTGATCCTTGGGTCACCTGCCGGTCCAACTAAGCTCACAATCTAAGGGCAAAGATAGGTTGTTATTTGTGATCCTATTGGTCTAGATGTATAAATCACTATATGGAGAGCCATCCTGGCATCTAGATTACTTGGTCTGTATCACTAGATCAAGTTGAATGATAGGTCGCATACAAAAGCACGTAAACAAGTATAAATTGATAAACATAAACAAGCAATCAACGATAAATTAAGCAATCGAGATAAACAAACCAAACATTCAGATCTTCATAATAATGGCTAACACCCAAAGGTATTAGCCTTCAAACGTCATAATCAATACAAGAGTAATAATTTAGCCAAGGTAAACTAACCGAGTTAACGAATAATACTAAAAACTGAACGATTACAAGAGTATAGGAGATTACAAGTTGTTTCCTATGGAATTGATTACGTTGCAAGACCTCTTCTGCTCTTCTTCTCCTCTGAAAATCGACTTTTATGGTTTAGGTATCGAAAATATGATTTGGCACCCTTAAAACTTGTTTTTGAGTTTTTTATTTATAAGGTCTGGAAAAAGGTAGATACGGCGTGTTAAAAGTCTTTAATATGGCGTATTGGGATTTCTTAGAGTAGGGACCACATTTGATATCTTCTAGAATATTTTATTTCCATAGCTTGAATATGGCGTTTAGCATTCTCTGGATATGGTGTATTGTTCTTGTTTCCTTCGTGGTCTTTAGTGAAGTGCAGGCACAAATACGCCATATCTTCCTTGATGGATACGGCGTATTGGTTGTCAGAACAATAATCTTCATATATCTTCGTTTAAGCTCCAGAATGCGTTCCTTTTAGTTAACTTTTACTAAGTACTCCATAATTAGCGCAATTCTGAAATACAAACGATTAAGTAACAATTCTTTTCAATAATTATACAAAATGGGTTAATTTCATGGGATAAATGATGCTATAAAAGTGACGTTATTTGATGTCATCACTCTTCATGTGAAATCAAACTGAGACCGGTTTATAAACTGGTCTATATTTGGTTTTTGAGACCGGTTTGATGATAATAAACACGTCCTAAAAACATAATATAGACCGGTTTGATGATTATAAATACGTCCTGGAAATACAATATGGACCGGTTATAGTGATAAAAACCGGCTTCTATCTTAATTTTGAAAAAAACAAATTAGGGCTGTTTGAGATTGCTTATTAATAAGCAATCTCAAACAGTTCCTATTAGTGTAATCAATAAGCAATCCAGTAGCTTCAATATAAGCCATCCCAAACAGCCCCTATTAGTGTATTCAATAAGCAATCCAATAGTGTAACACCCCTATTTTTGACATATAGCAGCGGAAGCTAATCTAGGGTATTACTTTATGGATCAACAGACATAATCATAGAAAACGACTCATAAAGAGACGTTTTAGAAAATTTAGTTATCATTCAATATAATAAGAGTTTTACAAAAAGAGGTCCCAAAATCTACATGAAAACATAAAGTTTAAATGATAACAAGTTTGGACGTCCTCAAGTCTAATGCCACTCCGTGCCATAGGTTGCTCAATTACCTGAGATAAACATGCTAAAAGGGTCAACACAAAGGTTGAGTGAAATTCATAGGTTTATGATAAATAGTTGAATACAAGTCATCATAGACAGTGGGTTACGTTGTTATACACCCATAAATAGTAATAATTGCAATTGCATTTACAATTATCATAGTAATAATCGAATACAAGTTATCATAAGTGGTAATAATTGCAACACATACAATTATCATGAAAAACAGTATTATTGCCCTAAGCTCATGATATCAATACGTTAACATGGAAATCACCGTAGTGACATTGGTTGAGGAACAAATGTCCCCGTGGAAAGGTAACTTGCCAAGGTTACCCATTAAGTCAAATATAGTGCGTTTGGCTACCCCATGAACGGGTATACCAACGGGAGTCGTCACCCCCAATAGATCTATCCACAATATTTGCGTTTACTCGCAAGTAATTAATGGTTCATGATATGGAAATAGTGGCACTGGAAGGTACTTAGGCAATAATATATCTGGATAGCATACAGTTGGAAAAACACTTGCATTCATGGTTTAAGCATGTATCCCCCTCGCGGGTTTATAAAACATTCAAAAGATTGAAATGCGAGGCTATGAACTCACCTTAACAGGGAAATCTGATTGATGGCAAAAGTATATGAAATGAAAGTAACGGCCTCGTCACGTAACCTGAGGGTAATATGTCAAGTCTTAGTGTGATTGTTTATGTTTTCAAAACTTTATAAAGTTTAACATACATCTTACTTTGATTTATTAATTTATGGAAATATTGTATCACTGTTCGGGCTATCATAATTCAGAGGTCATGCAGTAAACGTTTGAGGAGCCAGGACACTTTAAATCGTAAATCCAGCAAACTCGTCAAAACGTATACCCAAATGAAACCCCTCACATGAAAATTCCTATAATCATGATAAGATAAGATTTAATTTTCTCAAACCTAGTCGATGATAAGTTACGTTAAATATGATATATGAGGGCATGTTGAGATCAGAAAAGATTTATGCTAGCTCATAACTAACATTCGAAAGTTTTAGGGATTTAAGTTAGGTCACATGGGTCACGGTTTTGAGTTAGAAGGTTTCTATCATGAGTTTTGATGCTTATAAAGATTATAGCAAGATCAATATATGATATAGGATCTGCTATGAATGTATAAAACAAGGTGGAGACTTACAAGAGCATGCATGGATGAAAATGGGTTGGAAATGAAAGAATATACCTTGGAGATGAGTTTAAAACCTCTCCTCTTTAATCTTGGCTTCGAAAACACCTTGGTACTTTTTGTTAACGTGTTATAAAAATAATATCGATTAATAAAATGACATCGATTAATATACTATTATAAGTAATTATTTTTAAGACCGTTGGTCGATTATAAAAACGTAAAGTATAAAAATAGTAGTTTTTCGTAATATTGACCGTTAATAAAAATTAACAACTTATTGGGCGTCGAAGGCTCGATGAGATAAATAAATATTGTTATAAATATAAACGAAGGTCGAGACTTACAAAAAATGGTAACTTTCCAAAAATAGTAACTTTCTAAAAATAGAAACTTACCGGAAATAGAAAGTTTTCAATAAAGTAATGCAAATTATAATTGAATGATAAATAGTATACAAAATATGCTAAGTGTTAAGATTTAGGACGCGCAAGTGGATTTCTCATCACATATATATATATATATATATATATATATATATGTTTTCGTTGTAACGATGTACGCATCGTCGATCGTACTTTTCAATATAGTAATCGAGCGACTCTAATTATAGGTAGTGATCCCGTTTGTGGATACTCGTACTAGGCTTCTTCATTTGATTATCGACTTTGAATCAAGGTGAGTTCATAGCCCCACCTTTTCATTTTTAATGGTTTTCTTAAACTATTTTTGGGGTGAGAATACATGCTTGTTTTACCGAATAACTTATCGGTTACTACTACATAAGCGTTACATGAATGTTTTTACTAAAGCTTTTACTTGCCTACCACCTGATTTCTAATACATGTTTGATACATGTTTGTTTTTATAAACTGGACACAAGAACTGTATGGTATGCTGGACCCAAATATGAGATCAATTGCATGAGTAGTTATTGTCAAAAGACCCCAACATCATGAACTGTTAATTGCCTATAATGGGTGAGCGCTAGTACAAGTAAATAGATCTATTGGGTTTGATAGCCCTGTCCGGGGGTATGAATCGAATCCTTTCGAGCACCCAGTCAACGGACAATTTGTATTTAGAATTTAGGTATAAGGCAATAATACCTACTTCAGGGGCAAACTAGAATGCTTATGAGATGCATTATCGTCAAGGCTTCGGTGTCATGAGCTCATTGCAATAGAAACGTGATTAATGGCTTGTCCTTACAACAAGTCACTCGATGAACCAAACTTGTGTTCTCTTTTACCTCTTACAAACTCTATGGATTCACTCAATGGTTATTGACACATTACTTGGATTTAAAAAAAACCATACTTTTGAATGTGGTAACGTTACAGAAATATTTCTTGAACTATTTCAATACTGCTTTTACTTAAACCTATGAATTCACCAACATTATTGTTGACGTTTTTGCATGTATTTTCTCAGGTTATTATATTGCTAGCTGAGCATTGGGAGCATTTGAGTCGCGTGGATATCAAAACTTAAAGGACTCGGTTTTCTTCACATTCGATAATCATTTATCTTTAAAATATACATTGAATCATGTTTGAACTCTTTTAACTTGGTGAAAAGGAAATTATTGGGACCTGAATTTACTCTGATTTATTTAAATCGAATGTGACATTTTATCAAACGTCTCTTTAGAGGTCGTTTACTGTGACTTGTACTTTATACTATGAAGTGGCACCCCAATGTGGTATTACGCTGCGTTGTGATTTTATGGGGGTGTTACACGCGACCCACCTATGGCAATTATATCTTCATATATGTCAATCAAACATCATAACATGTCAAGTCAATATCATTTTTACAAAGTACATTACTAATATAATGTGCCATTTGCAACGTTATATCAATACAGGCTTTAAACCGTTATTGTATGCCTCTAAACCCTAATTTCATGAAACGTTAATATCTAAAGTGAATGTACAAGCTACTAAAGCATATGTACAAGTAATATAACATCTCATTTGAATATAAATTCCCTCTAAAGAAAGGTACAAGTTCTCAAAGCATAATGTACAAGTCATTAATACACGATATCTAAAATAGCCGTTTTAACTCCGTTTTTCCTAAGGAATCTTATAAAATCTATCAAGTACAAGTTTCAGGCAAGTCATATACTTCATTTACAATCCATATTCATTTTTATTTCATGAGATTTCATGAAATTAAACCGAGAAACTCTAAACCGAGCTAGTTTCTAAACCGAGATCTGTTTATTGATCTTTATCCGTTTTAAACCTCAACCACAACTCAAATAAGTTGTAATTACGTAAATTACAACATTACAAATCACATTCCATCATCATTTCATCATTATAACAACAATGGACGAGAATTAAACCAAGAAAACCCTAATCGAACCCTAATTGCAAAACACGACCATTTTACATATTTTCACCCATTTTGATCACGAACCATTAACCAAATTGTGATCTAAGCTCTTAATACAATCCTTAAGATCATTAATCCACCCTTATCTCTCTAATGTACACGAAAAAGAACTAAGAAAACCCTAAACCCATACCATTTGAACCCGTGCCTATTTTACTCATTTTCGCCCATTTTAAACCCGAACCACCTATCAATCCTTGTTAATAATCCTCAATACAAGTCTTATGAACATATACCTATCATTATATCACAAGAGTACATGAAATTGAAGTTTAAAAATCCAAACCATGCCCTAACCCACTTCACTTGAACCCGCATACCTTTTTACTTAATTTTACCCATTTTTAACATACAACCAAGCAAACACCCACCTCTATGATGCACCTACTTCAGAAATAACCAGCTTACAAGCACCTCTAAGCTCTTAACTTGGTCACCAAGGCTCCACATCACCACCTTGTTGCTTCATTTTAGTCGTGGCATACAAACACCCCTACAACACCTCGACCTTGCATTCCAAGCACCTTAGTCACTAATCTTGCTCCTTACTCAACTTCTAACACCTGGTCTTCAATTATACATACCATCTTGCTAGTAAAACTTAGGCTCCAAGGTGTTTTTACATTATAAATAGGAACACCCTTTCTACTTCTAACTCATCCCCTACTTCTTCTTTCTATAACCTACCATAGCAGCAAATCTCTGCTCTATAAGTTCCTAATAAGACCCAAGAACAATAATCAAGAGAAAGATTGAAGCCTTGAAGCCCCGGAGTCATTATTCTAGGCGTACGAAGCTAAAAGTCCCGATTTTGACCCATTTTCAAGCTATAAGCTCAAAACCAGGTTCCATAAGCTCACATTCTATTTTCCTACCCTTATAATGTTCATATGATCATGCTAAAACTATGGTTAAAATCTTTGAACTCAAAAACATATGTCTTTTTACTTTTTGATCCAAACCGAGCTCATGAAACCTTAATTTCATGTTTTTACTTAATCTATAAGCTAAACTTGTAAAATATTGTTATAATCTATTCTAATAAGCTTATCTAACATTATAATAAGTACATTGTTAATTAATGAAAGAATTTGAATTAAAAACCTACGTGTTTTCGTTTTAAAACCCTAAATCGACCCGTTTTGATTTTTAGCTTAACGAATCGTTATTTTAAACTTTCGTTACGTTAAAACTTCATATTTTAGCCTATTTTAACAAGCTATAACCTGAAAATATCTTTTGGAATGTTAAAATAAGCTTGCATGGCCATTCAGACTTGTTTTGTAAATATTATCCATGCAAGGGGTATATATCGTAACTTTCTGAAACATATAACTAAAAGGACTAAAAATGTCATTTTATCAAAGTTATAACTATAGGGGTCTATTATGTCACTTTCTAAAGTGCAAGGTTTACTTTGTACATCTTTTAAACTAAAAGGACCAAACTTGTAAAAGTGAAAACTCCAAGGGTATATTTTGCCAGTTTTCATTCTTAAGGGTCTAAAATATAACATTTTGAAAAAGTATAAAAATATGTTCAAACTGAGTTGTTGGGTTTACGATTTAAAGTGCCCTAGCTCCTTAAATGTTTACTGAACGACCTCTGAATTATGATGGCCTGAACGGTGATACAATACTCCATAACAATTCAATCAAAGATGATATTCATTATAATGAAAAACATTTTCAATAAAACAAAGACTTGACATATTACCCCAGGTTGCGTGTGATGAAGCCGTTACTTTCATTTCATATACCTTTGCTATCACTCAGATTTCCCTATACTGTTAAGGTGAGTTCATAGCCTCGCATTTCAATATTTCAAATGTTTTATAAACCCGCGAGGGGGATACATGCTATAAACCATGAATGCAATTATTTCTGTATGTTGTCCTAATTTATTATTTCCTAAGTAACTATTTTGCCTTTAACTCCCCAATATCATGAACAGTTAATTACTCTACGGAGTGAGCGCGAATGTTGTGAATAGATCTATTTGGGTTGGACTCCCCGTTGGTGTACCTAGTTATACCGGTAACCAATTGCACACCATTAGAATATAACTGCGGGTGTTTTGGCAAAGGCACCCATTGGGGCTATAACATATCAAATATATCCCAAGGTTTCGGATTCATGAGCTAATGGAAATAATATTGTTTTACAAATAACGGGTATATAAAAACGTAACCCAATATCGAATTTGCATTCAAATTATATAACTTAAACCTATGAATATCACTCAACATTTGTGTTGACTCTTTAGCATGTTTTATCTCAAGTAATTAAGCAACTTATGGCATGGGCTCGGAGTGGCACTAGATTTAAAGATGGCTAAATTGTTATCATTCAAACTAATTACATTTTCTTTAGATTCTGGAACCTGTTGCCTGTTAATGGCATTATGTAAAACTCTAATTTAATGAATGATAACTACATTTTCTAAAACGTCTCTTTTGAGTCGTTTTCTATGATTATGACTGTTATACTATGAAGTAATACCCAGATTAGCTTCCGCTGCTATATGTAAAAATAGGGGTGTTACAAACTCAAAAGCCTCTGCTCAAGGATGAAAATGGTGAAGAAGTGGATGTTCATATGTATAGGTCAATGATTGGTTCATTGATGTATCTTACATCTTCAAGACCTGACATCATGTTTGTAGTGTGTGCTTGTGCTAGATACTAAGTTAATCCCAAGGTTTCACATATTCATGATGTGAAAAGGATTTTTAGGTACTTAAAAGGTCAACCAAAATTAGACCTTTAGTATCTAAAAGATTCTCTGTTTGATTTGGTAGCATACACTGATAGTGATTATGCTAGAGCAAGCTTGGATAGGAAGTCTACAATAGGAGGTTGTCAATTTCCTTGGATGAGAATTAAATATCCAAGGCAGTGGCAAGAAAACGGACATGGTTGCAAATTCCACAACAAAAGCTGAGTATGTGACTGCTTCAAGTTGTTGTGGACAAGTGTTTTGGATTCAGAATCAACTACTTAATTATGGGTATAATTTTATGCATACCAAGATCTTTATTGACAATAACAGTTGCATAATTAAAAATCATGCTTTTCATTCAAAAACAAAGCATATAGAGACCAGACATCATTTTATTAGAGATTGCAATGAAAAGAAATTTATTCAAATGGTCAAAATCCATACTGACGAGAATGTTGCAAAATTGCTTACAAAGGCTTTTGATGTAAGTAGATTTCAATATTTGATTGTTAGTATTGGAATGATGATTCTTTAAAGTATTTTATCTATTTATGTTTTTGTAGAATTTTGTATGAATTAGTACTGTTATTCATATCATTAAAAGTTTCTGCTGTTAAGAAGAGATTTTGATGAAGTAAAAACCAAACTTAAGGAAGCCCGTACACAAATACTTGAACTACAAAAGAAGCATATGGGACAGAGAGACAAGATTGCTTTTGTTCGCTTTAGGATTTCTGATTTAGAAATGACCCTTGAGGATATCCAAGATCGCCATCAATTATATATGAAGAATCTTATGGGACACACTTCGTGAACTCCAAGACTACTAGATCAAAACCTTATCTTTACCGCTTTTTATCCAAGGACACGTAGCATAAGTATCAATACCTGTTAGATTTTGGTATATAAGATATGTAAGATAAGTTATCTATAAATAAAATTGTAATTCCATTTATCTTACCATTTCAATATCATATATGTCATTTCTCATTATCTCTATCTTCATCATCAATTAGGTCAAAAAAACTAAACAAGACACCACCATCAATTATCCCCTTCTATGAGTCTATTTATCTTGCAGAGTTAGATAACTCATTATGAATCATACCACGACCACTGGGAAGTGAACCAGTCCCCGAGAAGTCTAATAATTCAAATGTTTGTTTGAATGTTCATCTCTAAATCTTAAATTCCAAAAAATTCTCCGTTATATCCTGCAATGTAATACCAAAGGATGTGTATTACTTTTATCAAAATAAGAATCCATACAATATGTCAAATAATTTTTATACCACTATGTATGAAAATTTTGACAACGACTTGTGATATCATTCTTATTTCGTGTTATCTTATGTTGATAGATGCCTCCCAAAAGGACAAACATCTGAAGCATCAGCCATGACTCATGCTACCATCAGGAAACTAGTTGCCGACAGAGTTGCCACAGCTCTGGAAGCACAAGCTGCAACGATGGCAATTATTAACAATCCCAATAAGAACTCTGGACCAAGAAAAACCCCTGTAGCAAGGAAATGCACTCACGAGAATGAGTTGCCAACCTTTCTAATTCAATGGTACGGAAGGAGCTGTTAGTCTCATTCACTGTTTGTGATGCGGACTGAATCAATATTTTCTCGTAGCAATTGTGCCAAAGAATAATAAAGTGAAATTCCGCTATTAATACACTCCTGAGGAAGCTATATGTCTGGTGGAATTCAATTGCCCATCCTATAGGGAGAAAAGAAGTGCCTATAAGATCACCTTGTCCTGATTTAAAAGACTCTTGATAAAAGAGTAATTTTTCCCTACCCAAACTGAGATTAAGAAAATGGAAGAAGCCATTACCATAACCCAGAAGTTAATAGAGCAGGTTATGAAACACAATTCTGTACAAGAAACCAATAACCATAAATGAAAGCTTGAGGATAGAAGGAACACCACCAACGGCAACAACAACAACTACCGTAACAACAACCGTAGCAATGATCATCACCAACAGCAAAATTGGAAGCAAGAAACCTTCAGGACTTATACTGCCACCAATGGGTATACTGGGAATCATCCCTTGTGTGAAAGATGCACCCTACATCACATAGGACCTTGCTCTGTCAAGTGTCGAACTTGCAACAAGATAGGTCATCTAACCAAGAACTGCAGAAACAAAGGACCCTCGGACTACTAAGATACTAGTTATAGTTTGTTAGAACCTAACCACAGGATGTGTGGTATAAATAAAAACACTTGTCAAATCTTGACTATGTAAAGTATAAAGGCAAGTTGTTCATGATATAATACAATTCCATTTTATACCTTACTATTTCCTAATACCGTTATCCAGGGTTACCCCCTGATTTTGTTAAATCAACCTTTCGAAATCAATCTCATGCCAATTAAACTTGGTAATTTCGACGTCATCATTGGTATGGATTGGTTATCTAAGTATCATGCCAAAATTCTCTGCGACAAGAAAGTCATCCACATTCCTATCAACGGTGAAACTTTGATCATTCAAGGTGACCAAAGCAAAACCCGACTAAATCTCATATCCTGTATAAAAACCAAAAGGTATATGTCCAGGAGATCCATCTTTCTTCTTATCTTTTAGAATATGTATCGATTACCAGGAGTTGAATAAACTTACTATAAAGAATCATTACCCATTACCAATGATTTATTCAACCAAACTTCAAGGTTCGAGTATTCACTCGAAAATCAACTTAAGATCTGGTTATCATCAACTGAAAGTAAGGGATAAAGACAATCCCAAGACTGCTTTCAGAACATGGACACTATAAATTTCAAGTAAATACCATTTGGTTTAACGAACGCGCCTACTATATTCATGGATCTCATGAATCATGTGTGTAAACCATACTTGGAAAAATTCGTAATAGTATTCATCAATGATATTCTTATCTACTCTCGTAACAAAGAAGATCACGCAGGTCATCGAAGAATCATTTTTGAATTACTCAGAAAGGAAGAACTGTATGCCAAATTCTCCAAGTGTGATTTCTAGATCAGTATCGTGCAATTTAGTATCTCATTATTCTTCTCATAATTTTGGAAAATCATACCACCAAGGAAACATCTTCTACTTAACACCGTTTTGATATCATAGGATGATTTATAATCATCTTATTGAAATGAATTAGGACGCTTCTTCATTTGAATAAGGAAATTATAAATCACCAAACTATAAATTTATAAATTCTCAGTTATAAGGGATAGGGACGTCCCCTATATGTAGAAACTGAAAATTTATAGAATGAGTGGTATAACATTATGACATTCGTACAAACAAGTTTCTTTTAATCCGTTTGTACAAATAATTCCTTTAAATATTACCTTCATACGATTAAGTCTCTAGTCGTCATCTGTTCATTTCCAAACCTGTATCCAACATGATTAGCAACTCTCTTACAATTCATAATCATTCCTTAACTCTGGCATTCAACTAAATCTCGGGATGAGATTTTTGTAAGGATGGGGGACTATAACAACCCGTAAATTTTTATCAATGTAAATATCCATCTATTAAGTTAGATGCAATGTACTATCTATCTATTATATATTAACGCAACTTTTCCAGGAAATTTTTTCTGCTATATTACATTATTTGCATTACCAATATCTCAATATACAACATAAACTTGCTTAACTAAGTAACGACTCACGCGATGTAACAACCCGAGTTTTCATCCACCGCGTAATGACGAACAGTGAATTCGACGTCATAATATTTATTTTATAAAATCGTGTGAGTAAACGTCGAAATCTAAAATTTTATTTGTCGTAAATAATTATTTCCGTATTTTATTACGAACGGAAATTTAAAATCTTTACTTTTGGTCGTTTCGCGAGTCAACATTTGACCGCGCGTTCGTAATCGTCTTAGACATCGTAAAAAACCTACACCATGGTTTCGTTATTAAATTTAGAACCAATAAATTATTATTTTGAAATTAGTCATCTTCGCTCCTTGTCCTTGGCCACGACTCACGTTTATAACTCACGTTTACATAAAATATGTACAAGATACACATTAATTAAAACATTGACACAAAATAATTACAAGTAAAAAAAATCTTTTTCATGCATTAATTCCCTCTGGCCGCACCTAAGGACACAAACACACTCAAATGGGTTTTTGTTCCCAACACAAGCAAACATCATTACTTGTACTTCCAAGACATGCATACCCTTTTTTGTCTTACTTTTGCATACATCTCATAAGAACACATATTTCTTTTGTTCCTTTCCTTTTTGCTCGGCAGCCAACCCACACACAAATACAAACATCCACACACTCAACATAACTCAAAAATGATATAGATCAACAAAGAACCAAGTTGGAACATTGTTCTTTTCCTTCTTCTTTTTTTTGGTTCGAACGAAACACCACCACAAACCTTTATTTTTTTTTTTGTGTATTTTGATTATTCCACCTATCAAGTGATTGATTAGGTTGTCACCAAATGTTATCTCCATTGAAAAAAAAATGGACATGCAACAAGGTTTGGTTTCGAAGTTGTTAATATTTGAAACAAAAAAGGGGGTGTGGAATTTATTTATTCCGTTGATTGATTATTATAATGGGAAGGTTTCGAGTTTCGACTCGGTTTGGTTCGAGTGGGGTGACCCGCGGCTAGGAACAAGAGGGACGAGACGAACTCTTTTATTTTTCTACTTTGCTTCCGATATCATTGTGAGCCTTCCTTTTTCATTGTTTCGATTGTTTCGTTTAACGATTTTAATTTTTATCTATGTGATGTAAAAATCTATTGAAACTTGCGGCGTCTAGAATAAATCTGGTATATGATTATCAATCGGGATTTATATGCAATTTATACGTTGGTATTTGTAGATAATTTAGATAGTTAATTAGGTCGAAGTGGATTTTGGAACGCATAATTAAAGCGGGTAATTTTGGGCAGAATAAAACGGCACCCATGATTCGGAGTTCGATATTTTAGAAAATTGTAAATTTTGTTGAAGAGAATACTGATAAAAAATATATTGCTATCGCATTAATATAAAATGAGACATCTAACTCTTAATAACAAAAAGTTAATGCGAAAACTAGATATATAATTGAAACCCATTTGTTTTTTCTTTATGTATTTTTTTTATTTAATTTTAATGAATCATTAAAATTCAGCACTTTATGTAAATAACGCAGAGCTGTCCAGACTTTTAGAGCTCGTTTTAGGCACTTTTCGAGTCCGTTTCGGCCTTCCGGCGAAACACGAAAGGTGAATTCGGGAATGAACAGTTTTACTAAAACCTCTTTTAGGTCAAAAGTTCAGAGAAAAATGTAATATGTACGGTCAAAAACGAAGTCAAAACTTCTGCATAATTAATAAAGATATAAAGTCAAACAGATTCTCGTAAGAGTATTTTGGTGTCAATTACGTCGAGATTCAAGTCCTCGCTAAAACTTGAAAAAAGTTTTTGTTCGGAACGACGTTTCCGTCATAAAATCTCTTTTACTTCCAAGTTTTGGACAAACGTGAACCTAGTGGTTCGTTTTGGTGGGTTAGACTTAGAAAATAAAGATTTAATTTCATAATTTCGTCTTAATGTTTGTCGGGTATAACGGATTTATCCCCTACCGAAAGCTTTTTTAAAACGGAATCCCTCCTTTGGTTTTGACCCGTAACGGGTTTGGTCCTATTGACTATATCAAATTACCCGTCAGTTTGAAACTTTTATATGGTTGTTTGTAAGATGAAATGACAAATTTATTATTATTTTATTTTATAAATCATTTTTTATTATTATTATTAATTTATTATTATTATTATTATTATTTAAAAAGATTATTAATATCACCAATTTACAATTATTTTTTAACATCCTACAAATTTATATAAAATAAAAAATCTAATATCATATCAGTGTATACTAAACTCTAAATTGCGAATACCATGAATCAAAATTACAACAACAACTATAAGAACACCAAGTCTTCAAAAAACTATAATCATTAGTTGTTTTTCAGTTTTTACAGAAAGAATGTAAACAAACAATCTATTCAAGAACACCCATCATTCAATCATCTCCCACCAAAAATACTATACAACACCTACCATTTCCCAAAATCTTACAAAAAAAAATTTTCTTTTTATAATAAACCAAACAAAAAATCTTTCATCATCCTTCTCTTAACCAAGATTTATCCACACATACAAACACGATTCCAAACCTCACTTACTCTTCACACATACTCGAAAAATCCATAAACATGTAAACACACATTTGGTGGCGTGGGTGTCTGGTTGCGTGGTGATGGTTGATGGCGGGTTGCGACGGAAGCTGATGGTGTTTCCGATGTAAGTGACAACAGCGTGGGTGGTAGATCTGGTAGCGTGGTGGGCGGCTGTAGAAGAGCATGTAGGCGTATTGTCGTGGGTGATGGTGGGTGTGATGTATCTGTCAGGACTTTTAGAGCTCGTTTTGGGCACTTTCGAGTCCGTTTCGGCCTTCCGGCGAAACACAAAAGTTGTTCGGAATGACGTTTTACATAAAACCTCTTTTTGGTCAAAGTCGTGAAAATGTAATATGACGGGTCAAAAACGAAAGTCAAACTTTTGCATTATTAATAAAGATATAAAGTTCAGCAGATTATCGTAAGGGTATTTTGGTCATTTTATGTCGAGATTCAAGTCTCGACTAAAACTGTAAAGTTGTTCGGAACGACGTTCCGCATAAAATCTCTTTTACGTCCGAATTGTGAAAACGTGATCTAGTGGGTCGTTTTGGTTGGGTTAGACTTAGAAAATAAATATACTATTTAAAAAGTAAAACGTAAAAGTCAACGAGTACTTTAATAAACGTTAACGTGTTATAAAAATAATATCGATTAATAAAATGACATCGATTAATATACTATTATAAGTAATTATTTTTAATAGCGTTGGTCGATTATAAAAACGTAAAGTATAAAAATAGTAGTTTTTCGTAATATTGACCGTTAATAAAAATTAACAACTTATTGGGCGTCGAAGGCTCGATGAGATAAATAAATATTGTTATAAATATAAACGAAGGTCGAGACTTACAAAAATGGTAACTTTCTAAAAATAGAAACTTACCGGAAATAGAAAGTTTTCAATAAAGTAATGCAAATTATAATTGAATGATAAATAGTATACAAAATATGCTAAGTGTTAAGATTTAGGACGCGCAAGTGGATTTTTCATCACCTATATATATGTTTTCATTGTAACGATGTACACATCGTCGATCGTACTTTTCAATATAGTAATCGAGCGACTCTAATTATAGGTAGTGATCCCGTTTGTGGATACTCGTACTAGGCTTCTTCATTTGATTATCGACTTTGAATCAAGGTGAGTTCATAGCCCCACATTTTTAATTTTAATGGTTTTTCTTAAACTATTTTTGGGGTGAGAATACATGTTTGTTTTACCGAATAACTTATCGGTTACTACTACATAAGCGTTACATGAATGTTTTTACTAAAGCTTTTACTTGCCTACCACCTGATTTCTAATACATGTTTGATACATGTTTGTTTTTATAAACTGGACACAAGAACTGTATGGTATGCTGGACCCAAATATGAGATCAATTGCATGAGTAGTTATTGTCAAAAGACCCCAACATCATGAACTGTTAA